>ML808137.1:0-20070 GCA_009831015.1 Picea engelmannii | reverse complement strand
AATAATACGTTAACCATGTCAGCATCCAATTACTGTTTGAGAATACTAATTATTAGAAGAAAACATTTATATGATAAGATCAATAGCAAGCAAAATAATTCATCTACCATAATCCTTCATCATATATCCACACAACGATTCATCATTTCCATTATTAAAGAAAAGAACAACAAAGCAATTGCACTAGATAACTTGACAATATATTTGATAGCTCTTACTTGTTGCATCTACTCATGAACTGAATAGGAAATAATTCTTCTCCAAGCTCAATTACACATGCATATGATGAAAACAACTTTGTCTCTGGTCCGGAAGGACTTCTTCATTCATAGCAGCTCCAAAATAATTCTTAACAACTAGAAAGAAAAGAGTTCTTGCAACAAACCATCAACCATTATTAATCGTTCGAGGCCTTTATTTATAACCTAAAGTTCTAACTGAAGTTAACGGCTAAGTGTGGTTCAAGCAACACAAAATTGCCACGTGGCCTCTTCTTTCAACAACTTCTTGAACATTCAACTCAAGATATCTTCTTGAAAAGGATGGTTCTTCAAATAACAAGCAGTTCTTCACAGGTTCGGGTTCATGGAGATCTATGTTGATTCATCAGAGCCGCATATATTCCTCTGATATTTGTTGCATGTGCTTGGTACTTGACCAAACTGGAGTTCAGCCGTTGTAGCGTCGCTCGGGCCCTAATCGGATGTTCGGCAAATTGTTGCACTTGCCCTGGCTTTGCATCGACCACCTTTGCAAGTTCTTCGGTCCATAGCGAGCCTCATTTAACATGCGACTTTGACTATGTCGCTCATGTCAGAGAAGTTGTCAGGGATGCCCGATCAACATCCCCCATCGCTTCGGTGATTCAGTCTCGACGTTTCTTTCAGTTCTCCGACGGAGTCATAGGACATACTTTAGTCATTGATCGGGAAGTTTCTCCCTGTAGTCAAAACAAAAGTAGTTTAACAATTAATCAACCTAAGTTCAGCCGTTGTAGCATCGCTCGGGCCCTGATCGGATGTTCGACAAATTGTTGCACTTGCCCTGGCTTTACATCGACCACCTTTGCGAGTTCTTCGGTCCATAGTGAGCCTCGTTTAACATGCGAATTTGACTATGTCGCTCATGTCAGAGAAGTTGTCGGGGATGCCAGACAAACATCCCCCATTGCTTCGGTGATTCAGTCTCGACGTTTCTTTCAATTCTCCGGCGGAGTCATAGGACAAACTTTAGTCGGTGATTGGGAAGTTTCTCCCTATAGTCAAAACAAAAGTAGTTTAGCAATTAATCAACCTATGATCTGACATAAATAAATCAAAAGATCAACACGTACCTGTGCATCTTGCTAGTCTTAGTCATTTTTAATACTTACGTGATCCCGAATGCATTATTTAAGCGAACTGCGAAGCCGTCGCCCTTCTTTGGTTTTAATGAGCACCTCAACATGTTATAGTGTGGCTAAATCAAGTACGATAGACATGCATGTACGAATTATCACGGTACTTACTTGACCTTTGGAATCATCAAGAAAGGGCGCCGAGGACAAATTATGCGCGTGTGTGCTCTCGAGGGGTCGGATATCGTACAGAGAAAGTCGTTAAAAATTCCAGAACCCGTACAATCAGGCGTACCAAATGTCATTCATCAATAACGGAGGTTCATAAGTTCAAAAGGATCGAAAGGATTGCGCCGCACATTTTCCTACAACCCCGATCGACAACACTTTCATGTTTTGGATAGCATCCATCGATTAGCTCTGGCGTGCCAAATTTTCAAACATCATGTTGCGAGGCACGAATATTATGTTGGCCAGCCTAGTGTCACTCCTTGGTTTCTCTATAAATTCTAGGAGCTTTGTGAGCAATCCTTCTCATATGTCGAGCTCATATTTTCCAGAAATTTGGTTTGGTAAATTCGTCTTGGTGATGTCCAACTGAGTGACTCCTTACCGTCTGTGGATACTCTGAGTCTCTTACGCTGTTGCAATTATGGGATCTCCTTCAAGCATGGGACGAGGTCTACGAGGCAGTCGGAGTGTGAGATCTCACCCTCAACACACCTAGGATTCCTCTCTATGGGTTTCGAGAGGTACATCTATCGGCCCATAGGTAGCGTCATCATCCAGGGACGAGCTTGGGGTGGTCGAAGATACGCCTGAGAGAAATACGCTGGAGGTTGCGCCTTCTCCGGGACCGAAATCACAAAGAAGAGGAAGGCCTAAGAAGAAAATTCGGGAAGGAGAGTGCGACTGCCCCAAGGCCGAACCAAAGGTACGTCTAGCCTGCAAGGAATCTGTATTGCCCACCGATCGCTCGCAGTTGGTTGAGACAGCCGACAAAGGAGGCAAGAGAGGAAAGGGGAGATCAAAATTGTTGGGTTCTTCCATCGAAAATTCTGCTCAACAACTAGAGCAGGCTCAAATTGCAATAGCCGAACTCTATCAAGAGAATAGGGAACTGCGACGTCAATTGGTGGAGAAAACCTAGGGGATATCGCCACCACAATGTCACAGGGGAAGTGTCGTCTGGTTGCAGAGACAACTTCGAGAGGCACAAGACACAATTGTGGAATTGCGTGACATGCAACAGATGGCAGTGACAATGAAGCATAAGTCACCAAAAAGTGTGAAAGACAAACTGAGACAGGACCATCGCATAGGTGATGCATAGTTAGCGGGTTCTTGCTCCACGTTCCCCAAAATGTAGTTTAACACCTCTTTTCCCTTTCTTTGTAAAATTTTGTAATCTTACAACGACCGGGCTGGTTATTCAAATCGTCAGAGTTTATTTATTCAAATGTAAACCGAGCCTGGCGGAGGGTTTTCCCTTTTGATTGTATATATATATATAAAGTTTTAAGGCATTATTGTGAATAAGACATGTATTCTTCTTTAAATTTTTTGCGCAAAACAATATTAGATCTTTTCTCTTTTTTCACCATGGTTATCACGTCATGAGTTTGTTCATGCTTTTTCTCTGTAAAACTTTGATATCGACTTCGGTTATTGAAAATATTTAATCATGTGGATAAAAATCATGTTTGAAGGACTAGAGGCCACAACTGTCGATACCGAGAGTCATTGAAGTGAATATTACATCAGGGAAACAATTAGTTCCATTTTTCCAATACCGAACTTATTTCGGGGTTCAGTGGTCGGCAGTGTTGTTTTTATTTCTCAAACGATTTTCATCACCTTAATCTTCTACCGACGTCGATCTTCATAAGTGAGTCGGGAGAAACCTGGGTCGTTGCTTCCTTAAGAAACCCGTTAAAGTCGATTCAATCGGTCATCGACGATATATAAGCCCAGGCTTATTCGTAGGGTGAGAAAAGTCTTGAATCCCCCGACGCCGATGAAAACGATGCTCAACTTTTTTTTTTTTGACTTCTCAGACGATTTTAGTCACTTTACACCTTTTCCGATGCTGAAACGTCCCAAGCAGTTTAGGGAAAATTTTAGATTGTTGATTATTTTAATCAATGTTAGTCCTTTTAAATTTGACAAGGTTTCTTACATGCCCCAACAGACTTTCTAACAATCAAAACATGAAAACATAAAAGTTAAGCGTGGGTGGCATTTTCATACTGAAGTAGAAATAAGCGATGCAAGGCCTAAGTGGTACCCAAAAAGTAGAAAATAAGCCCAGAATTTTTAGGGTGTGTTGAGTTCTCAACATAACCTTGATGTTCCAATTCTCAACAACAAGACACCGCTGAGCTGGAGCTACGAATCCAAAAGAGATATAGGTCCCTAAGGCTGGCTAATGTCCCCCCTTTCAGTAGTTAAACTTTCATCTAATTCCGTTCCACCAACACACTTCCCCTCAACCTGCACAACCCAAGGGATGGAATCCCCATTCATTGCTCATAGTCCCTTAGGCCTTTCCACTCCCACTAGGGCTTCCAACAGAGGCTAGACAAGAATTCTACTTGTTGGGACTTCAGGAAATCTACAACTGCAACACAAATTCGCCCAACAACCAAAATTCATGCTTCTTGGACGAATTTCGAACAACTTGTCGTTCCCAGGGACAAGACCTCTTTCTCCATGAAATTACATCTCCAAGGAGCAACCAAACATGTCTACAATATATTCCTACAAGCTCCCACACTCAAAACTCCATTGCTGGCCAAAAAAATCCATGTAGAAATTGCCCTTTATGCAAAAAATGTCGATGCATAATTTTGGTCTAATACCCATACAAATTTCCTCTCTTTCTCTTGATTTCTTGACTTGCACTCTTCCCCAAGCTAATTGTACTCAACCCCCATGCTCTCAATAATTACGGGAAGTGATTCTCATACCAACCCTCTTACATGAATTCAATGATTGGGCTCTAGAACACTCAACAACTAATGGAAGGTGCATGGTAAGGATAATTTTGAAGGAAATGAGAAATGGGTTTTGGTTTAATAGACATGGGTAATTCTCCCCCTTTGACCCCTTCCCTCTCTTGTGGATACTTATCCCCCAATATCCATTCGTGTCCATCTATATCTGGCGATACATTTCATTCATTATATTTCAATTTATATTGTTTTCATATTGGCTCTTGGCCATACATCACATTTGCAATACACACTGCTAGTTTGGGGTTTGAAAATGGGGATGTTACATTCCCCTCCCCCTACAAACTACATTGTCCTCAATGCACATAACCATACAATTTACACATTGACATATACAAAACATTGTACAACAAAATACTCAATAATTCCACAACTTAATGACTCACACAATAATTCCAATCAACAAATCCCTTTCCCCTCAACCCCTCATTGGTTGGAAAGGAATCTCAAAGTTGTGGCTCCAGGAACTTCAGTTTCCAAAATGGAGTCTTCATTCGCTTATGTACAAATGTACATACAATTTTCTTCAAAATTTGAAAAAAATTGTGGGTATGCTTCTTGCATGGCTTCCTTGTGCTCCCATGTAGCATCTTCAGGACCATAACAAGTCCATTGAACCTTTACCAAGCCTATGGGTTTGTTCTTGATCACTTTGACCTTTCGGTCCAGGATGTGCACTAGTTCCACCCAGAAATCCCCTTTTTGCTCCACCTATATCACATTCCAATCAATCACATGATGAGGATCATGAACATACTTTTTTAACAAAGACAAATGAAACATGTTATGAATTCTCATGGATGCAGGTAATGCTAGCATGTATGCAATTGGTCCTATCTTTTCTAAGACCTCAAAAGGCCCACAATATCTTGCTGCCAACTTTGGGAAACTTCCTAGTTTCAACAAGCTTCTCTTGTCTTTAACTTTTAAAAACATATGCTCTCATACTGTGAATTCTCTATGTGTTCTTTTTTTTATCGGCATAACTCTTTTGTCGATCATGTGCAACTTTTATTTTTTTTATGATCTTTACCATTTTTTCTTCCATTTTCTTTAACAACTCAGGCCCAATCACGACTCTGTCTGTTGGGTTATCCTAACTTATTGTTGTGTTGCATTTTCTGCCATATAATGCTTCAAATGGGCTAATCTTCAATGATTCTTGATACCCATTGTTGTATGCAAACTCAACTAAATGGATAAAGTCCTCCCACTTATAAGGATTTTCCATTACATACATTCTCAACATATCTTCAATTATTTGATTAATTATTTTTGTCTGCCCATCTTACTCTAGATGATATGGTGTACTGAAATTTAAAATTGTCCCAAATCCCTTAAACGACCCCCTCCAAAAATTCGAAGTGAACTTGGGATCTCGATTCGACACTATTACCTTAGGCACACCATGTAGCCTAGACATTTCTCTCATGTAAATTCCTGCAATATTGGTTTCCTTATGAGTTACTTTTACCATAATGAAATGTGCAGTCTTTGTAAGCTTGTCCACTACTACCATGATGTTGTCCTGGGAAATTTAGTAATGAAATTGATAGTAACAACTTCCCATTTCCATTCAAAATTGGGCAATGGCTACAACAATCTCGCTGGATGTCTGTGCTCAGCCTTTACCTTCTGACATTCCATGCATCTAGCCAAATAATTAGTTATGTCTTTCTTCATACCAGGCCAAAAATATTGGCTTCTTATAGTTGTAATAGTTTTCTGATATTTTGGATGTCGAGCATATGACACATTATGCATCTCCTTTATGATCCAGATTTAGGAGTGGAATGAACAGATTAACAGATTGAATACAATAAACACGGAGATATGAAGAATAACACAAAAATCCAGTGAACAATATCTTCAATTGAATAATGAAATATGATGATACTGTAAAACTGCAGAACTGAAACACTTGCTCGAATGGTGGTAGATATCTCTGAGAAGAGATGTGGCTGCTACGTGCATCCGTCTTAGAAGAATGAATTAAAATGAGCCTCTAGAGGCCTTTTTGATATTACTCATGAATGCCAAAACCCTAGACATCCAAAAACCTAACCTTAGGAGGTGAAACGTCAAAAGTCATGTGGCTCCCTATGGGTAAGTTGGTACCTCAACTTCCTGGGGTCGTAACGTTTGCATACAACCTCCGTTTTAGGTGTGTGATATCCCATTGGAAAGGTCTTTTAGAGAACTATACATTCTGTCATTAAACTCTGACCTTGTCTACAATTTGATTTTGGAGAGCCAAAAAAACATTGTTTAGTCCTCCAAAACGGCCTTGGAAGTACAACAAGATGTGCTGACATGAAAACATACAAAATAATCCAGTTGGATTAGGTGAGAGGCCACCAATATCCACCTAGAAGATGTGTATGGATTCAGACAGCCCCATAAGTGTAGAACCCACAATTACAAATAAGTACAAAAGAACGTGTTGAACTACAAACAGACAAGAGGAGCCAGTTGGAATAGTTGGGTGGCCACCAATAGCCATCTGGATCAATCCTCCCCCCTTAGGAAGCAATGGTCTCCATTGCATTGATTCCCCCCATCAGGTGAGGAAAATTCTGTTGGATTTGGCCATGGGTGAGCCACTTGCCTTGGTGTAGGAGTTTCCTTGCCTTGACAACCCAATAAAGTTGGATCCTCTACTGGTGAATGCCCTTGACCTGTGTGTCCACTATATGATTAATGGATGCTTGTTCCATGCATTCAGGGTTGAGCTCTGTGGGTGTCATTTGCTCTACGATCTCTGAGGTGTCCAATAATGATGGAAAATATGGTTGAAGGAGGTCCACATTGAACACTGGGTGTAGGCCAAGGAAGGGTGGAGTGTTGAGCTAAAAAGCATTGCTACCCACAACATTGGTGATAGTATAAGGCCCATAGCGAAGTGGGAACAACTTTCGATGGGGACCTATGAGACGCTCCTTCTGCAAATGTAACCAGACTTTGTCGCCAACCTGAAACTAGTGTGGTACCCTATGTTGATCATGGTGCTGCTTGTACTTAGCATTGGATTTCTGCAAAATCTCTTGGACCTATTGACAAATGTATTGAATCCGCTCAATGAATATGGTGGCTTTGTCGATCGCACACTGATCATGGGAGGATTCTATTTGCGTGGTGGCAAGGGGAAGTGAAACATCAATGGGTCCCAAGGGTTGGAATCCTAGCCCCACCTAAAATGGGCTATGGTTGATGGAGCTATGAAGAACCCTGTTGTAACTATGCTAAACATAGGGGAGACTCTCGTCCCATGTATGTGGATGCTTAGAGTTGTACATGTGTAGTATGTGCACAATCATCCGATTGACGACCTTTGTTTGGTCGTCTATTTGGGGGTGGAAAGCAGTGGATTTTGTGAGCTTGGTGTCGAATAGTGACCAAAGACTCGACCAAAATGTGTTGAGGAACCTGCTGCCTTGGTCAGAGATGATGGTCTGTGGTATCCCAAAGTGGACCCACACTTGTTCGAAGAAGAGCATGGCAGTATCAGTTGCTGTGATATTCTTCTTGTAGGATGTGAGGATGGCCATCTTTGAAAATTGGTCAACGACCACAAATACGCAGTCATTTCCTTGCTTGGTGGATGGAAGGCTAGACATGTAATCCATTGAGATGGATTCCCAAGGCTTCTCGGGAGTAGGAAAAAGGGTGTATAAGCCTTGATTCTTGATGGTTGGCTTAGTAATGGAATAGGTAGTGCAAGATCTAATATAATTGCTGACGTCCTATCGAATTTTTTGCCAATAAATGTTTTTCTAAAGAACGACCACAGTTTTATCCATGCAAATGTGTCTTGCCATCGGACTGTAGTGGGCTTCCAAAATAATCTTTGCATGCTCGCTTGTAGGAACATAGAGATGGCCCAGGTGGCATAATAGTCCATGTCGAATGTGAAAATCAGTGACAATCGCACCTATACCCAAGAGCTGATAGGTGGTGGCGAAGTCCAAATCTTGCTGATAAAGTTGGGGTGACTCAGATACTTTATGTCCATATGAATGGTGCATAGTGGTGAGTGTAGCCACAAGAGGTCGACTGAGGCAATCAATGAAAAAATTTGAGATAACTGTCTTATACCTGATGTTGAGATGGAACTGTTGCAGGTAGGTGGACCACTTCTAATGGCAGTCGTTCTGTAATTTCCCCTGTGTCTGTATGAACTGCATAGGCTTATGATCAATGTGTATGATCGTCTCCTTTCCCATAATGTAATGTTTCCATTGACGACAATCTTGTACAATGGAATACATTTCCTTGTCATAGGTGGGGTATTTATGGACAATATATGGTATGCCACTGGATGATCATGCTGAGTGAGAACTGCACCCACATCATAGTCAGATGCATCAATCTCAATCTTGAATGGTTGTTGCAGATTGGGAAAGGAGAGTACTGGAGTTGAGCATAAGCGATGCTTCAGATCATCAAATGCTTATTGTTGTTCCTTCCCCCACACAAATTGGCCCTTCCACCACCCTTGGTCACCTGGCTGAGGGCCCATGCAATATGGGAGAATCCCAACACGAATTGTCCATAGAAGTTGGCTAGTCCCAAGAAGCTCCGAATCTCGGTCAATGTGGTCGGAGCTGGCCAATCGTGGATGACTTGGATCTTAGCTGGATCAACATGTACCCCATGCTCATCAATAATGTAGCCCAATTATTGGACCATGTTCATGCCAAAAGAGAATTTTTCCAATTTGGCATATAGATTATGCTACTGGAGAGTGCTCAAAACTTGATGAATATACTGCATGTTCTCCTCCCACATTCTATTGAAGATGAGGATGCCATCCAAATATACCACCACAAAGGAGTTGGTGTAGGGTCTCAATACATCATCCATCAACCTCATGAAAGTGGTTGGTGCATTTTTTAAGCCAAAGGGCATGACTATCCATTTGAATAGACCTTCTTCATATTTGAAGGTTCTCTTCCATACATCAGTTGATTCGATGGGAACCTGGTGGTAGCCAGACTTCATATCAATCTTGTTGAAGAACTTTTCCCCCTTGAGTTTGTCAAGAAGGTCATCAATCCTCAGAATGGGGTACCAAATCCTAACTATGATTTGTTTAAGGATTTGTAATCAATGCAGAGTCGCCAAGTCTTGTCCTTCTTCTGCACCAGTACAATCAGTCTTCCACAAGGGGAGGAGATGGGTCTGATGTGCCCCTTTTGAAGAATATCTTGGATCTAACGCCTGATTTTATCATTCTCTATCAGTGAGTGACGATAGACTGGTCCATTAGGTAGAGGTGTGTTGGGGGTCAGATCAATTGGATGCTTGACTTGGCAGTGTTTTGGTACCCCTATAGGTGAGGAGAATATGTCTATGTATTCTTCAACAATCCCGTCCACTTTCTTCTGCTGCAAATAGAGGCTCTATGTAGAGGCCACGGATGTGGCAACGACCTTTTTCTTACTATGAGAACAGATCATAAAGAAGACGAACTTCTCGGTCTGTGAAATGACCTTACTGCATTGCTTAGCAGAGATTAAAGAAATAGCAATAGGCAACGTTACCTATGGTATCCTGTACAACTGTCTACCCAAAGTAATAATAACACTGTGGGGTCTAGACTCATACACAACATGACGCTTCCACAAATATGGTTGTCTTAAAAGAACATCATAAAATTCAAGGGGAGAAATATCACATAGTACCTCATCTTTGAAAGGCTTGATGTCCTAGGGTAGGCGACATTGTTGGCTGACACAGATATATGTTCCTTGGCGAAGCCAACCGATGGTGTAGGGTCGCGGGTGAGGTGTTGCTGGCAGGTCCAACCGCTTGACAACCTCCGCTGAAATCAGGTTCTTCTGACTACCGCTATCAAAAATGAAATGAAGCAGAGCCCCCTTTACCCACATCTGCGAGTGAAAGAGGCATTCCCCTTCCTCTGGTTCTTCTGGTTTGCTTGGTCGGACTTTGGTGGTAGCGATAGTGGCACTGGGTTGAACATCGATAATATGATTCCCTCCTTCAGGATTTCATTCAAAATCAGAATCAACCTCTGACTCAGAAGCCTTCAGTTCGGCCATGAGTGACTATTTGGAGCGACATTCTTCAATGTTGTTCCAAGGGCTTTTATGGTACTCACACCATTTTCTCGTGTCCTTCGTCTTCTCATTGCCCTTCTTGTGTTGTGGCTTGGAATGGTTGTCCTGAGGGCGACCATCTCGACTTGGTCCCTTGCTGTGTGGGTTTGGGCCACCTTTTCCCTGCTTCGGCTGTGAGGGGTTTGCAGAACCAAACTCTCTCCTTCTTTTCTTAAATTTCTACTTGATCTTGACAGCGTATCTATAAGTTGTGCTCAATGAGGCAATGTCTAGAAAAACCATTTATGTTTGAATGTATCTATGCAAACAACGGTGGTATTTGAGCACCAGATGATGCTTAGAGTCTTTGATACCCAATTTGGTGCCCAGGGTATGGAAAATATTGGTGAAATTTGGTACTGTCTCGTCCCTTTCTTGACCTAGGGTGGTCCATCTGGTGCACTAATCCTTGTAGCTTCCAACAGGGTAGTATTGTTCTTTAATGGCATCTCGGAAGGAATCCCATGTAGGGGCCACCACAAACATTGCAGATTCCTTTACAACCCTTTTCTCAGAGTAAGTATTCCACCAGTCTTTAACATGGGGAATGACCTTGAGGAGTGCAAAAGTGATATTTTCCCTATCGGAAAAATTGTGGACCAAAAAATACCCTTCGAGCATATTCAACCATTTATCTACAACATCTGCACCTATCAATCCTTCAAATAATGGAATATCAAAATTTACCTGAACCTTGAAGGGGGTTGCATGGCCGCTTGATGAAGATGCTTCTCCTGTGGGAAGTCGTCAAAGGATGTGTGTGAAGTTGTCCATCATTTCGTTCCTTTGTTGCACGAGGGATTCCTCGAGCAACATTTTAATAGGATCTCCTGCTCCATCATCTTTCTTTTCATCCCCCATGGGTTGTTGTCAGGCTCGGCACGGTCGATCTTGCATTGGCTCGATTGGTTCGAGTCCCAACTTCTTGTACCCAGATCTTGTTGGGGACATGTACGAAGAAAAATAAATGAAGAGCAGACCCCTCTCATACCACTGATCCAGATTTAGGAGTGGAACGAACTAATTAACAAACTTAATACAATAAACACAGATATAGGAAGAATAACACATAAATCCAGTGAACAATATATTATATTGAATAATGAAATAGGTTGAAACTGTAAAACTGCAGAACTGAAACACTTGCTTTAATGGTGGTAGCTATCTCCGAGAAGAGATGTGGATGCTACGCACATCTGTATGAGCATAATGAATTACAATGAGGCTCTAGAGGCCTTTTTGATATTACTCATGAATTCCAAAACCATAGACATCCAAAAACCTAATCCTGGGAGGTGAAACGTCAAAAGTCATGTGGGCCCCTATGGGTAAGTTGGTACCTCAACTTCCTGGGGTTGTAACTTTTGCATACAACCTCCATTTTAGGTGCGTGATAGCTCGTTGGAAAGGTGCTTTAGAGAAATACACATTCCGCCGTCAAAATCTGACTCCGTCTATAGTTTGATTGTGGTGAGCCAAAAAAACACTATTTAGGCCTCCAAAACGGCCCTGGAAGTACAACAAGATGTGTTAACATGAAAAGATACAAAATAAGCCAGTTGGATTATGTGAGAGGCCACCAACATCCACCTAGAAGATGTGTGGTGCTTTAGACAACCCGAGAAGTGTAGAACCCACAATTACAAAGAAGTACAAAAGAACATGTTGAACTAAAAACAGACAAGAGGAGCCAGTTGGAATAGGTGGGTGGCCACCAATAGCCAACTGGATCACTTTAGGATTCAATTTCTCAATTCCTGAGAATTGGAAACATAAAATTTGTTCTTAAATAAGAGGATTCCATCCTCTTCTAGCTTGTAATCTTTACATTTTTGTTGTATATCATTTCGCTTTAAGCTTTCTTTAACTTTCACATCATGTTGATCTACTATTATAACCTCTAGAATTCTATATTTTAAATTTGTCCTGTACATACTAATGGTTGTAGCATGCATTTTATGCACCCTTCCTGTGAGGGCATCAACCATCTTGTTCTCTTTTCCATTTATTTGGTTGATATCAAAGTTGTATTCACTAAGAAATTCCATCCATCTAGTTTGTATAACATTTAGTGTTGGTTGTTCAGATAGATATTTCAGACCACTATGGTTTGTCCTTAATTCAAATTTTCTACCCATGAGGTAATGCCTCCACATCTTTAACGCATGTACTATAGCTACTAACTCTAATTCATGTGTGGTATCATTTATTTAATGTTCCTTCAAATTTCTGGACTCATAACAAATTACATGTCCATTTTGCATGAGGACTTCACCGAGACCTTCCTTGGATGCATCTATGCACACAACAAAATCCTCATCTAGATCTGCAACTTTCAAAATAGGTGCACTGGTTGACAAATCCTTTAAGAACTAAAAATTTTCTTCACATTTAGCACTCCATTCAAACTTTACTCCTTTCTTTTGCAAAGATGTTATTGGATGTGCAATTTTGGAGAATCCCACAATAAATCTTCTATAGTAACCAACTAGACCTATAAATGATCTAACTTCTGAAATATTTGTTGGTGTTGGCCAACTCTTCATTGCTTCCATATTTCCTGGATCCACTGTTATGCCGTCTTCTAAAACAATGTGACCCAAATAATGGATCTGTTTTTGATAGAAGGTGCATTTACTCAATTTGGCATACAAGTGGTGTTCTCTTAACACTTGTAGCACCATCCTCAAATGTCGCTCATGCTCTTCTTCTATCTTGGAATATATAAGAATATCATCCAAGAATATAAAACTTATCTAGGAAACCCTAAACACCCCATTCATCAGACACATAAATATAGCCGATGCATTTGTCAATCCAAAAGGAACTACCACAAATTCGTAGTGTCCATACCTTGTCCTAAAGGTTGTTTTTCTAGTGTATTATTATTTTATTCTCACTTGATGATAGCCTGACCTTAAGTCAATCTTGGAGAATATATTTTCTCCTTTCGGCTGATGAAAAAGATCATCGATCCTTGGCAAAGGATATTTATTCTTGATTGTAATCTTGTTCAGTTTTTTGAAGTCAATACATAACCTCAACGTTCCATCTTTCTTCTTGATAAAAAGAACCGGGGCACCCCAAAGAGAAACACTTGGGCGTATGTACCCCTTCTTTTAGCTCTGGTGTGCTCATTATGTAGGGAGTCTTAGATACTAGTGCAACTCCAAGAATTAAGTCAATTGAGAAATCTATATTCCTCTTTGGTGGAAATCCTGGAAACTCCTAAAACACATCTTCATACTCTTTTAAGACTGGATAGTATTCGAGACTTAGTTCTTTATCCTTCATTGGCTCTTCCATATGGGATGCATATATCTGGAAATCTTTTATAAAAATTCTTTTTAGTTGCAATGTTGAAATCTCTCGAACATATATAGGCCTTGGAATACCTTGCACCGTCCTTGAATTAACTTCATCATTAAGACATATGAACACCTTGTTATAACAATCTAAAAGAACACGATGATTTTCTAGCCAATCCATACCAATCAAGCAGTTATAAGACCCCAATGGTATGATGTTCAAATATACCTTAGTGTTAGTTCCATTCACGTTTATAGAGCATTCTTTAACAAGTTCATTAATCCTTCTCTTGGTTCTAGTAGCAAGATGAACTAACCAAGACTTTTCATGCGTACATTTTTTCAATTTAAATATCTCAACTAGATTTGGATCTATATAGCTATGAATAGCTCAAGAATCAATAAAAATAGCTATGGGTTGACTATCAATCTTATCTTCCACTTCAATCATGTGGGATTGATAGTCTTCTTGTTTATTGTCCAAGGCTGCATAGATTCTTGGCTTGATTTTTCCCACGTCCTCTAATGTCTCCTCCTTCTTGACACTTTTCAAAATATTCATCTTATCTCCTCGATGAGGATAGTCTTTATACATGTGATCTCCTTCACATCCCCAACACTTTATGGGCTGTTGTCTCGGCCTCTTTTCCAAGGACTCTATCATTTTTTGATCACCTTGAGATGGTTTCCCTTGTTGATTATATTGAGATCTATTCCTCATGAAAGGTGTTTTGAATCCTTTCTTTCTTTGATCCATCCTTCCTTTATTCTTGTCATCCCAGGCCCTTTGGAAAGTTGGCTTTCCTCTATTCTAATCATACAAATACTTGGCCTTTCTTATGGCTTCTTCTAAATTCTTGGGCTCATCAAACTGAATTTTATCCTTGTAAAAGGATGGCAGTGCACTCAGGAACCTTTGAATTTTGACCTTCTAATCTCTTATGAAGCTCACATACCTCAGAAGTTCCAAGAACTTTATCTCATATCCATCCATGGTCATGTTCCCAAGTTTGAGTTCAAATGAATCTTTCATCTTCTTGTCATAATATTTCTCTGACAGGTATTGTTGCTGAAAATATTTCTTGAACTGCTTCCAAGAAATTATTTTCTCATCAAGGTGCTTAACCACATAGATGCATTTCCTTGAAGGTGGTAGGCTGCAATTATGGATTCTTCATTTGATGAGTATTTATGTAGCTAGAAATATTTCCTCATTCCCAACAACCATGCTTCTGCATCTTCACCTTTCTTCTTTTCTCCATCAAATGATGGTGGCTTGATTTTCCTCAATTCCCCTTACAAGATATCTGACCTGTGTCTCCTTCTTTGATGTCTGACAAGAGATATACTTGGGATGAGTTCTGACCTTGAACATGCATATGTTTTTTTGGTCGAGTGCCTTGGGGAATGATGTTGATTCCTGCTAATACTCCTTGATCGTCTAGATCCTCCATGATCATCCCTCCTATTATGAGAGCTAAACTCCTCCGCTTGAATGACATTATATTCTTTCCTTGTGCCTGAATATTTGTTGACTTTATTATGCAACATATTCAATCTTTGAAGTATCTCTTATTGATCCTCTCATTATTGACTATATGGATCTGCACTTATTTTTGCAGGTTTCTCATAGTTACGAGCTCTTGCCCATCTCTTCTCCCATTAGACTCAGTCTCATCATTACCCATGCTAACATCCAGACCTCTAATTTATTCTTCATGGATTTAATAACCTTCATCATCCTCCATATCTCTAGTTATCATGTAGGAACTAAAATATGATTTTATGTATATCTAATTCTGCAAGAATGTGCACGCAATAATTGCTGTTAGAATTAAGCATATTGCAAAATATTTATTAATTAGATTACAGGTCATTCTTCATTTTAAATTATGAATAATATTAATGCATTAATCCCAAGTATGATTCCTTAAAATAATTCCCCTCTAAAACATCTTTCCAATGGCTATATTCATGCCTCAATTTGATTTCTGAGCAAAAAGTTACAACATCCACATGTTGCAATTTCCACTCATTTACTGCTACAACAATCTATTTTATCTTTTTCTGAGAAAATATAACACCCAATTTAAAATTATGGGTTTAAATATGTCTTCTACTCCTCAATACCTTTCCAACGACTATTTGTTTTCTCAAATCCGAGCTTCGATATGAAAGTTATGGTCCAATGAAGTTTTGACTGTTTAACCCAATTTATCCATGTATGTTGTTACATGTGTCTTCTTTCACTCCCAACACATTTTCAGGTACCCATAACCAAAATATGATTTCACCATTTTCTTATATGGGTCATAATATTTCCCTCAACTTCTCCTATGCCCCAAATGTACTTCTGATCTTGGATTTATGCCCTCCGGAAGTAACTTTGGTGCCAAAATTTTACCCTCATTGTTTTGGCTGTAACTTTCTCATACGAGCTCCGTTTTGCGAACCATTTAGCTCGTTGGACATCTCTCTCTGAATTATTTTATTTGATCTAAAAAATAGAGTGTACCTTGGTATACTCAAATCTTGTGGGTTTTGAATACCTAAAAATGTCGTTCAAGCCCTAAAAAATGCTTCGCAAGTTAATGGGCTTCAAAAACCACAAAATTTCGCATAAAATCGACCTTTTTAATACTATAAAAACCCCTTAAATCTGAGTGGTTGATCTCAAATTGCATGGAATATGAGCCATTGATTTGCGCTACATAGACCATCGACAACTGGCATTCTCCCTTATATGCACACCACACTTTTCCTAACCTACCAACGCGACCGTCGACCATTGACCCAACTCCCCGACAACTGATTCACAATGCAACTCTAAATCGACCATCGACCACCGACTATATTTGTTGGAGAATGAAACTCCCCACTAATTTGGATGATGGACGACCATCGACCACTTTTAGGCTGACATGGAATGACACGTGGATGTTGAAGTAACATGATGTGTGGATGATGACATCATCATTCTCTTTTTCTTTATCGACGATTAACCACTTCTCTTGGACAAATGAAAAATCTCGCCACCATCCGCTGATTCCTGATTCATCTATCATCAATGATCAATAGTCCCCCTGGATGCATGAAACCTTCATTGGATTATGTCGATCCTCAATTCGTCGGTCATAGATGATCCTCTCTAGACACATGAAACTTTCGTTAAATCCCGTCGATCCCCGATTTGTAGTCCAACCACAAGTTTCTTTGGTAAAATTTGACACTTATAAAATTTGGCCAAAATCTTCCAATCCCCGATTCATTGACCATCGACAAGTTTCGTTGGTAAGATTTGACACTTAGAAAATTTGGCCAAAATATGTCAATCCATGATTCCTCGGTCATTGACGATCAACGACTTCTTTTGGCTGAACTCAACTCTATGCTAAAATCGTCGATTGAACCATCAAGCATTGGTGAGTATTGTTGACAAAATTAAAACTCTCCGCAAATTTCATCGATTTGACCATCGACCATCGACGAATTCGATTGAGGAACTTCAACACTTAGCAATTTTTTTGATCAATTTCCAAGTGAATCATGGTCGTTGATCTCTTACTTAAGATGTTATTGGTTGTCGATTATGTTCCATCTCCGCAACGACCAAAATGAACACAGGCTATCGATCTGATCCATTTAAAAAATCCTCGAAAAGAATCCTAGCCATTGATTTGATCAACCTTTCAAAATGGACGAACCTTATGGATTTTTAAATTTATCATGATGAATCTCAATCGTCGATCTTGAGATCAAAAGAGATCTCAGTCGTCGATTCACCAATCTTCCTGTAACTCTACAACAACGAGTAAAACTCGAAATTCGACCATTCCAAGTGGAATTCGGCTATGCAACTTGCAGATTAACTTCATTAAATTCTCTTAAATAGTTATGATTCATTTTAACATGAATCTTGATCATGAATTTGGGGATTTGACTATGATTTTCTCCCTTTTTCCCCCAATTTCACCATAGACAAATCTGTAGCAGCTAATTTTACCCAAATTCGCATCGATTCTTGGCCCATATGAGTCCAGTGTTGAACTAGTAGCTTTGATACCACTTTGTAATGTACCCAACCCTCAACTGGGTCACGTCACTGCTAAAATGACTTACTAAAATTCCTCATACTAAATCTAAATGCTGAAATTAACACACAACATGAAATTCAAGTTCATTCAATTGTCCATTCTCAATAAAAATGTAGATATAATTACTCTTGTTTTGCACAACAAAAATTAAATACATACAACAACATTCAACCATAAAATAGAGTCATGAATTCATCTTTTTTCTCACAGTAAGCAACATTAACCAAATATAATTCAGAGTAAAATGCACAACAACTGTATATCAACATTTAACACATCAATACAACAAATAAGAACACGTATCTAATAAAAGTATGCAACCCACTGCAGAGGATGGACATTCCTCCCAACCATATCCTTATTGTTCAAGTTCTCAAAAGAAGGACACCCCCAAGCTGGGGATAGAATCCACAAGAGATGGAGGTCCCTAAAGCTGGCTAATGTCCCCCCTTTCAGAAATTAAACTTTAAGCCAATTCCAATCCACCAGCACACTTCCCCTCAACTTGCACAACCCAAGGGATGGAATCCTCCTTCATTTCTCATAGTCTCTCAAGCCTTTCCACTCCCCTCTATGGCTTCTAGCATAGGTTGGACAAGAATTCTACTTGTTGGGACTTCAAGAATTCTATAGATGCAATACAAATTTTCCCAACAACCAAAACACATGCTTCTCGGATGAATTTCAAATAGCTTGTCATTCCCAATCACACAACCTCGTTCTCCACGAAATTACAGCTCCAAGAAATAGCCAAACATGTCCACAACAACTTCCTACAATCTCTCACACTCAAAACTCCATTGCTGGCCAGAAAAATCCATGTAAAAACAACTCTCTATGTAAAAAACGTGAATGCGTAATTCTGGTCTCCTACCCATACAAATTTCCTCTCTTTCTCTTGCTTGCTTTATTTGCACTCTTCCCCAAGATTATTTTACTTAGCCCCCATGCTCTCAATAACTACGAGAAGTGACTCTCACACCAATCCTCTTACATTAATTCAATGATTGGGATCTAGAACACTCAACAACTAATGGAAGGTTTATGGTAAGGATAATTTTGAAGGAAATGAGAAATGGGTTTTGGTTTAATAGACATGAGTAATTCTCCCCTTTTAACCCCTTCCATTTCTTGTGGATACTTATTCCCCAATCTCTGTCTATGTCCATCTACAACTAGCAATACATTTCATTCATTATATTTCAATTTACATCGTTTACATATTGGCTCTCGGCCATACATTGCATTTACAATACACACCGCTAGTTTGGGGTTTGAAAACGGGGATGTTACATTCCCCTCCCCCTACAAATTGCAGTGTCCTCAATGCACATAAACCATACAGTTTGACATATATAAAACAATACATCAAAATACTTGATAATTCTGCAACTTAATGACTCACACAACAATTCCAACCAACAACTCCCTTTTCCCCTCAACCCCTCATTAATTGGACAAGAATCTCATAGTTGTGGCTCCAGGAACTTCAACTACCAAAATGGAGTCTTCATTCACTTATGTACAAATGTACATTCAATTTTCTCCAAAATTTGCAAAAATTTACGGGTATGCTTCCCACATGGCTTTCTTGTGCTCCCATGTAGCATCTTCAGGACCATAACAGGTCCATTGAACCTTTACCAAGCCTATGGTTTTGTTCCTGAGAACTTTTATGTTCCTTTCTATAATGCATACTGGTTCCACCCGAAAATCCCCTTTATGTTCCACCTAGATCACATTCCAATCAATCACATGATTAGGATCAGGCAGATACTTTTTTGACACAGACACATGGAACACGTTATGAATTCTCATTGATGCAGGTAATGCTGACATGTATGCAACTGGTCCTATCTTTTCTAAGACCTCAAAAGGCCCACAATATCTTGCTGCCAACTTTGGGCAACTTCCTAGTTTCAACGAGCTTCTCTTGGATTTAACTTTTAAAAACACATGCTCTCCCACTGTGAATTCTCTATTTGTTCTCCTTTTAAAATTAACAAGTAATATATTAATACAATTCTTCTTATTAATAATTAAATTAAAAATAACAATATATTATTACAAGTTTAAATTAAAATTAACAAATAATATATTATTACATGTTTTAAGTGTTTTATAGTAATTTTAGCTACTTGTTTTACATTACATACAACTATTACATTGAAATATTAAGAGGTGGATATAAGCAACTTT
>ML808136.1:84940-116717 GCA_009831015.1 Picea engelmannii | reverse complement strand
CCTCATATCAATCTTAGGAATGTGGTTGGTCTTCAAACCAAAGTTGGAGTTTCTCCATTCTTGATTCACCTTCCTTGTGTCCTCATCATGAATTTCATGGGATGCATTTTCACTTTTAGGTGTCTTCTCTATTACGAAATTTTCGAATACTTCCATGATTTCCCATTTTAAACCCTCCATCATCTCTTGTAGTTCATCTTTTGTTACTATGTTATTTTGTAAATCATTTATGTCCCTACGCATTTCTTCACCTTCATCAAGAGTCCAAGTAGGGCTTTCTGGAGGCTTATTGTTAGGACCCTATAATGTACCTTTTTTCTCACACTTTTTGCTACCATTACATCCTTTTTCCACTCACATTTAAACTTA
The DNA here is from genome assembly GCA_009831015.1 of Picea engelmannii. Lineage (NCBI taxonomy): Eukaryota > Viridiplantae > Streptophyta > Pinopsida > Pinales > Pinaceae > Picea > Picea engelmannii. Next base: position 116,348 of record ML808136.1, on the reverse strand, counting down.
CATTATCACCTCACCCTATCTCTCCAAAGGTATATAACGTCTCTTCTCTTTGCTATATGTTTAATATGTTTTGCATATAATTTTACATTACTCTCGTACTTAATCGTTGATCAGAAATATATAAGTGATGAAATAGTTCGAACTGTAGATTATCATTGTTGTTTAAAGGCCCATTACTAAAACAGTCAAAAGAACGCAAACCCCGTGGCTGAAACAGTCAATGGTCTACGATGCTGAAACAACAACTCACACAAGAAGAAGTTGTTACACTCTTCGTGGTCTATGATGCTGAAAAAAAAACTCACACAAGAAGAAGCTATTACACTCTTCGTGGTCTACGATGCTGAAACAACAATTCACACAAAGCTGTTACACAGACCACAACAGCCGCACCTTGAGCCAGAATTAACCATCGCTGCTGCGTGAGACCATGTTGCTGAAACAGTCAGAACGCAAATCCCGTTGCTGAAACAGCCCGCAATTTGTGATGATGAAACAACATACAACAATAGTAAAAAGAAGATAAATAAATAAGTTGTTACTCCAGCTGCAACAACAACACCTCACTCAACACATTTTCAACTATTGTAATAGCATTCTGTTACAGGAGACCAGGATCTCCTATTCCAGTATAGAGATTAGATCTGACTAAAAATAGGATTCAGATGTACACATGTAATTTGATGATAAAATTGTATCGAGGGGATTCTCCTCTTTAAATAAGAGGAAATCATCATTAGGGATCATCTTCTTTTTGGATAATAAAGGATTTACAGAGAAGGATGTGTTTTACTTCAGACATTGTAACATGATACAGTTGACAGATGAATAAAAGATTGTTCTGAGCATTCCTTCCTAGTTCCTTTCATTTCTGGGGAATCTTGTGAGAAGGGAGGGCCCACCTTCTTCACAAGATTCACCCATTGGCTTTGTAGTGTGTTAGTGTTATTTCTGTTCATGCCTTGATTAAATTGTGTTTTGCTGAAACTCTACTTTACTGAACTCTGTTTTGCTGAAACTCTGCTTTACTGATTGTTACATTGTTTTCATATGATTCATGCTTGGGTAACTATTAATCATTCTAGTTAGCAATCCTGTTTGGTGAATTTATGAAAGCATTATAATCAAGGACATGTGCTGAATATTCTTGCTTGGAGAATAGGGTATTGCGCTCTGTTAAGAGATAGTTAGCCTTCGGTGTGTGTCAATCATTTCGATTAGTAATGAGTTCATGAAAGTGTGATGATCAGAAATAGGTGATGAAGATTCCTTCTTGGGGAATAGGGTCCCGTTCTCTGTTACAGAATAGATGGTCTTTCCTTTTGCAGTATCCTGAAAGATTTCTTTCCTAGGTTGTTATTTCTTAATGTAATCCAGGATTCTTTGGATAATTATTTCTTTAAACTTTGAACTCTCCAATAGGTAGGTTGTTTTTCTGTAAGTCAAAGTAGAACTTCAGTTTATTCAAGGCAAGGTTTGATTAATGTATTTTTACTACAACTCTAGATTGCTTTTGAGATTGAGCATATACAGTGTGTGATTACCTTTGAAATAAACAGACTTCCCAGGGTTGACAATTTATGTAGCACTTGATTGTTTAGTTAAGTAAACAATTACAGTGACCAACATTTTGGCGCCATTGCCGGGGAAGGTAATTATAGATTTCAAAAGAACTTATGTTCTTTTAGATATAAATATTGCATGAGAGGACGCGGAGACCCCAAAGAAACTGACCCTACAGGGGGCAGGGGTAGAGGAAGGGGAGGAAGAAAGACTTATATTGACGAGATTATATCAAAATATGAATCTGCTGCTCCTCAACGACCAAACTCTCAGAAACCAAAGTCCCAACCTTCCTTTCAAGAAAACTTTGAAACGGGGAAAGAGGTTTGGATTCCTAAGACAGTCGAGAAACCAACAGGAAACATTGAGGACAGAGCAAGTGCAGCAGGGGAAAAAACAAAAGAAAACATGGATGAGTATAATGAAGAATTGCATCATGAAGAACAGGCAGGTCCTGAAAGAGAGGTAAATGATGAAAACTCTTTTTCCACATTAGGATTTAATATTGGTGATATTCCTAGAGGGGTAGCTCCTATGAAGAACATTCCACTCTCAACACTACCTAACTTTCATGGTTTATCTTCAGAGGATCCTGATGAATTCCTTTTTGAGTTTGACATATTATGCAGAAGTTATGATTACATCTCCAATGCTAAAACATTAAAGCTATTTCCAGCAACATTGAAAGGAAATGCACTAAGATGGTTCATGAGTCTTGGAGGTCAAGTAATCACAACATGGGATCAGATGAAACGGAAATTCCTGCATAAATACCAGGACTATTGCTGAACAAGGTAAAAAAGGGAGGAACTATTCAAGATGATATAGAAAGAGGATGAAAATCTAGAGGACTTTGTAGAAAGGCTACAGTATAATCTACAAAGATCTAGTCACCCCGATGTGAGTACAGATATTCTTAAAACAATATTACCAAAAGGAGTAAGGGATGGCTGCCTAGATATGCTGAATATGCTTGGAAAAGGGGACATATCTAAAGAATCATATGATGAAATTGTTAACCTATGTAAAAGATGTTCAAGAGGAGCTTCAAGGAATAGATCAAATAACAGGGATACCACATTTTCAAGAGTTCAAAAATAGACAGTGGGGGAGAAACAAGAGCCGAAATAGGTAATTTACTTGAAGGTTTTAAAACTGAAATGTTAAGATCTTTTGCCTCACAAATTGATACCCTGCAGATTCAAAAGAAACAAGCCGAAGTAGAAGCAACTCTGTCCATCTTTTGTTCTAAATGCAGAGACACACACCCATGAAGGGAATGCCCATTGGACAAAAAGCCAATCTGCACCATCTGTGATAAGGATCATGAAACTCAACAATGCTCTTCTTTACCAGGAATCAAGGTAGCATTACAACCAACTGATGAAGAAGCTAAAGCTGTCTATCTGTTGACACAGAGATGGCAATGGCAACCACGGGGACAAGGTATGAATCCTAACATGCCATTTACATCTTCTAATCGTTGGAATAACTATCCTTCTTTTAATCAAGTGAATTACCCTCCCTATAATCAAATGCAATACCTAAATCAGATGAATTACCCACCCATGCAACAAACTAACCCACCCTTTGTTGATCCATCAATGTGGACTCCTTGGCCTCCACAACAACAATCGTATCTTAACCAATGGAATCCAAATTGGAGAGGACAACAACCCCCATTCCCAAATCAATTACCTCAATCACAGTTTCTGCAACCACTCTCCTTACCATCAGGTACTCCACCAAACAATCAAATGATGAGGCCCCAAATACCTGTACAACCTAACCCTAACCCCAATAATAAAGCTGTGCAGTGCATTGATATCCATAACCAACCTACATTTTCTCTTCTCCCTATGCAATGCAATGATATTCATTTACGATTTGGGAGAATAGTAGAACCTATCATAGCTGATGTAACCTCTTCTGATAAAGAGGAAACAAAAAAGCATGATGTACCTGAAGAGGTACAATCATCCTCTAACACTGTTGTTGAAACATCAAAACCACCATTTCCTGAGCATTTAGCTTTGACTAAAACGCTTGAGCCACCTGCTTTCAATCTTCTAGGGGAATTACAAAATCTTTATGTCAAAATTCCACTATTACAAGCACTCCGAGATGTACCAATTTATGCCAGGACTATGTGAGAAATTTGTGTTAAGAAACCTGGTAGGAAAATTAAAGATCCCCTCACAGTTCATGTCATGGGTGACTTGTCTGCACTAATGTCAGGTAAAGTTCCCCTAGTTAAATATGGTGATACCGGCCACCCTACCATCTCAATACAAATTGGAAAAACGATAATCCCTCGAGTCTTGGTAGACTTTGGTGCCACTATCAATATTATGACTATGGAAACCTCACAACTATTACAACTGCAGAATGAAATCAGAGACACCCCAACCATCCTAGAATTAGCTGACCATTCTACAATAAAACTAGAGGGAGTCATTGAAGACCTGATTATCTCAGTGGAATCCTGGAATTATCCAACTGACTTTGTGGTATTACAACCTAAAACAAAGTTGGGGGGCCACCCTCTAATTTTGGGTAGGCCTTGGCTAGCCACAACAGATGCTTTTATCAGTTGTAGATCATGGTCAATGACAATTTCCAACGGATATGAGACTAAACAACTTACCCTCTACCCTCACGCTACACCCTTGATTAATAATGATAATTCTATATGGGTAGATTTTGATGATCAACTTACTCAACCCATCTTGACTATCGGACAAGCCTTAAGCCTTAAAGATGCCACTGAAGATGAAGTGATTAATAATTTTATTTGTGAACCCTCCTCTGTGACTCTATAAACTCATAACCAACTAGCTGCACTTTTGGAGTCAGATAATCAGGAAAACCTTAACTCTGAAAACCCACCTCAAACATATGCCACCATCTCTTCTAAAATCATACCAGTAGAAATTGAACCTGGCAAAACACTGAACATAAACCCTAACCTGACAGATGCTGAAACACAACAATTAATGAAGTTGCTTCTTGAACATAAAGAAGCATTCGCATGGGACTATACATATATGAAAGAAATCTCCCCCGAATTATGTACTCATCATATATATATCAAGGAAGATTGTCGACTGATCTGGCAATCTCAACGATGAATGAACCCTAATTTAAGAGAAATCCTTAAAGAGGAACTTCAAAAATTTCTCAATGCAGGGTTTATATATCCTATATCCGACAGTGAATGGGTTTCCCCATTGGTAATAGTTCCTAAGAAAAATGGGAAATGGAGAGTATGTGTGGACTATGGAGCCTTAAATAAAGCCACTCAAAAATATCACTTCCCATTACCATTCATCAATCAGGTGTTAGACAGTTTGTTAGGGAAGAAATTTTTCTCCTTTTTAGATGGTTTCAATGGGTATAATCAGATCAAATTTGCACCCGAGGACCAAGATAAAACCACTTTTACTAGCCCTTGGGGAACTTTTGCTTATAGAGTTCTCCCATTTGGACTATGTAATACACCAACAACCTTTCAAAGAGCAGTTATAGGAATCTTTTCTGATATGCTTAATGACTCTATGGAAATTTTTATGGATGATTTTACCCCTTATGGTGTTTCTTTTCAAGAAGCACTACAAAACCTTGAGAAAGTACTTAAATGATGTATACAAGACCACCTATCCTTAAGTACAGAAAAATGTCATATGATGATGAGTGAAGGAATAGTGCTTGGACATTTTATTTCATCTCAAGGAATTTAGGTGGATCCATCTAAGATACAAGTCATTAAAAATCTTCCTACTCCCAAAACCCAAACAAAGGTAAGAAGTTTTCTAGGACATGATGGATACTACAGAAGATTTATCAATTTTTTTTCCAAAATAGATTCTCCCCTGTTTGTGTTACTGATGAAAAATGATGAATTCAAATGGACTAATTCTTGCCAGGAAGCATTTAATACACTTAAACATCAGTTATCTACAACCCCTATTCTAAGAGGACCTGATTGGACACTTCCCTTTCATATATCCTCTGATGCTTCAGATACTGCAATAGGAGCTGTCTTGGGACAAGAAGAAAACCATCTCCCTTATGCTATTTACTTCATTAGCAAGAATATGACTACTGCTGAACTTAACTATACAATTATCGAAAATGAATTCTTAGCAGTTATCTATGTTATTAATAAATTTTTACATTACATCACTAGATACTCTACTCATGTCCATACTGATCACTCAACTATCAAATATCTAATGAACAAACCTATCACAAATGCTCGAGTCACCAGATGGTTACTATTATTGCAAGATTTTGATATTACAATTGTAGATAGACCAAGAAAAGAAAATGTAGTTGTTGATTTCCGTTCTCTATTAACACCTGATGATGATACCCCAGTAGATGATTCCTTTCCTAATGAATATCTATTTGCAGTATCTTCTCACTCACCATGGTATGCAGACATCGCTAACTACTTGGTTTCAAGGAAGTGACCACCACACTTATCCCATCGAGATAAAAGAAGAATCATTCAACAAAGTGCTCGGTATAGCTGGATAAGTGGATGTCTTTTCCACACAGGACTTGATCAAGAAATCCGAAGGTGCATTATAGAAGATGAGGTTTATGATCTACTAAAAGCTTGTCATGATGGCCCTTGTGGAGGGCATTTTACTGATAAAAGAACAACACATTAAATTCTCAGGATGGGGTATTATTGGCCCTTAAATCCCCATGTAGTACTTGAACCATTCGAAAGATGGGCCTTAGACTTTGTAGGACCCATTAACCCCCCATCCAATCAAAAAGTTTACATAGTGGTCTGCACAGATTATATGACCAAATGGGTGGAAGCTAAAGCACTCCATAGAGCGACTAAAGAAGAAGTTCTAGATTTGCTTCATCATATTTGGAGTGCCGAGAGAATTAGTTACAGATGAGGGACCTCCTTTCACTTCTCATGGTTTTAAAGACACCCTTCAAAAATATCATATTCAGCATAGAATGACTACACCATACCACCCCCAAGCCAATGGACAAGTGGAAAGCACAAATAAAGTAATAGAAGCCATTCTCACAAAACAGTGAAGGAAAACAGAAAGGACTGGTCTCACAAGCTCCCTGGAGCATTATGGGCGTACAAAACTACCTAGAGAAATACTGCAAGATTCTCTCCCTATGAATTAGTTTATGGAAAAAGTGTCATCTTTCCTGTGGAATTTGAAATAAAAACCTTAAGGACTGCTTTAGCTGTCAACTTTGACTTGACCGATGCACAAACAACCAGGTTGCAACAGCTGAATGAATTGGATGAAAAAAGACTAGATGTCATTCATCAGACAACTATGATTCAACAACAAAGATCAAAATGGCATGACAAAACTATCAAGCATAAGCAATTCCAAAAAGGTAATTGGGCCTTACTGTATGATTCTCGGTTTAAATAATTCCAAGGGAAACTATGTACAATATGGCTTGGACCTTACAAAGTGGACACTGTTTTCCCCAATGGAACAGTAAGTCTCCTTACAATCGATGACTCTAAAACACCGTTACTTGTAAATGGTCATCGGCTCCGTCTGTACCAGCGCCCTATTTCCAAAGAAGATTTTAAGGCCACATGTGTGGAAAAATCTCATTACCTCTTTTTAGAGGGGCCTCCTACCCCTCATTGCAATTAATTCTTTTTAATTTAATTTCTTTAGTATTAGATTAGATTTCGTTTACTAATAATCCCTGTCAAGAAATAACATGTTACAATTGATTTTTGCAGATTCTGGATCAAAGCAAAGGCCTACTAAGAAAGGATGATCTTACTTCAAGAAGAGCCAACTTCCCCATTGCTGAAACACCACTGTTGAACAACTTTTTTCTCTTTCCCCATTGCTGAAACACCACTGTTCAACAATTTTTTTCCCTTTTTCCCATTGCCGAAACACCATTGTTCCACAATTTCTCGCCTTTCTTTTCCCATTGCTGAAACACCACTGTTCAACAATTTTTCACATTCTTCCCCCATTGCTGAAACACCACTGTTCAACAATTTTTCACATTTTTCCCCATTGCTGAAACACCACTGTTCAACAATTTTTCACATTTTTCTCCCATTGCTGAAACACCACTGTTGAACAAATTTTCATATTTTCCCATTTCCGAAACACCATCGTTCAACAATTTTTCGCCCTTCTTTCTATGGATGAAACACCACTTCCTCAGCAGTATTTTGCAACATCACCCTTCCAACAAACATTTCTCTATTCTTTCCCTGTTGTTGAAACACCAACTTTTCAGCATTCTCTGTCAATAAGCTTTTGCGCTCTCGTACTACATTTTGTCCTTCTAGTAAACAAATCCTTGATACAATTCCTCTAACAAATCAAAAGTCTCTGCCATGGCTACTGCAGAACTATTATGGACAGGCACTACATTCTGTTTGAAGTGCGAATCAAAAGGTAAAGAAGAGGTATGTCAACTTTATATGTAAATACAATTAAACTATAGTTAATGAGAAGATCCCAACTCGTTATTACCACTCATGTAAAATCATTATTTTAGCCGTACTTGAAGGGGGGGGAAATATCAAAATGTTATACCATTATTTCACATGAACCAATCACCATCATTCCTTTTTTTACCATCCTTTCATTTGTTTCACCACCATTTGCATGCCTTCACCCGAAAAACTCACTCTGCACAGAAGCGATTACTTGACTCTCTGACGGTGCATTTTACTGAGTTGTTAGCTATGGGAGGCCCTATTATACGGTACGAACCCACCATGATAGCCCTATTAGAACTATATACAGAAGTCTATCAAATTTTTCTATAGGCAGGATGGCTGGGTTATTTTCAGAGGCTATAGGGATTTGATCAACAACAGGTTCTTCAATTTGCTCAAAATCTCTAGGAATATCATTCCATTGTTCAAGGGGTTCGGATTCCAATTACAGAGGAGGATATAACACAGGTCTCAGGTCTCCCTATCATTGGCATTCACTGCTTCAACCGCAAACATATCATCCTTAATGCCCAACAGGATTTCCTTTGGGAACAAATTGAGCCTAAAGGCCGGGGTGTCCGACTTAGCTCATTGCCGCCTCCATGGCCAAAAGTTGCAAAATTTGTCAAGCACTACCTTACCTGTGAAGGCCGATACCAGGTAGTCTACCAATACAATTTTTTCCTGTTGTCTCATTTACGACATGCTAGATTGGTGAACATTCCTTATTATCTGCTCGGATGTCTTAAAAATGTCGCATTACTGTAAAAAGGCTAAAAACCCCACCCTTCCCTCACCCATTACTGTCTCGCTCAACTACTTATCCAAAAGGGGTTTCCCCAACAAAACCCTCCCCTAAACAACCCACCCATAAAGCCCCAAGAAGTTGTTGAACATCCTGAAAATCTTCAGGAACAACAACCAAAAAATCGTCCAGACCCTCCGGAAGTGCCTAACAGTCCACCTATAGACCCAATCAATCCAATTAGCCTTCCTACCATACCAAGACCGCCCCACATCTTACCAGAATCATCCACTCCTACTGTTCATATCCTTAGCGATGATTCTGAACCAGAAAACTGTCCTTGCCCCATCACTGAGGAAAAACCCCCACACAAATGAAAGAAAACTCCTCTTTTTCCTCCCTTTTTACAAAGAAAACGAACAAGGACCTCAACAAGAGTAGCCACTACTACCACTACCCTAAACCCCCAACCCATCCGACTAAAACCCCGAACACCTCCAACCTCCCAAATTCTAGAATTTTTACCCATTCCAGCCATGGGCACCAAAACATAAGAACCAAAGGCCCAGTGTGTTGTGACATCATCATTTTCAAATCAAGTAGCTGAAACACAAGAACCAACTACTCATCAAGTAGCTGAAACAAAAGAACCAGCTACTCATCAAGTAGCTAAAACACAAGAACCAACTACTCATTCAGTAGCTGAAACATAAGAACTAGCTATAGATGTTACACAAGAACCAGCTACAGCTGAAACACAAGAACCAGCTGCTGATATTGTTACCAAGATATAGGAATCAGATGCCCAGGGTGCTCCAACATTACTTTCTCTATGTCAAGAAGCTGAAATACAAGAATCAACTACAGATCCTATAGCTTCTCCAAAAGAACCATCTAGTGCGACTGTGACTATTACACAAGAACTAGTCACCCCTCTTCCAGAACCAACAATGGCCTCTGTCTTACAAGAAAATGAGTCCCTAAAGTCTGAACTAGAAGACTACAAGCAAGAGCTAGTCAGGGTAAAGGAAGCCTACGAGAAGGAACTTAAATTGTACACCCTAGCTCACATAGCAACCATGACAGAGGAAAATACAACAGAGAATCAGTGTAGAGAGTATATGTGCAGTCAATGTGGGGACATATATTATCAAGCAAGCTACAAAGTAATTCAAATTCCAATGCTAGGAGCTTCCCCTGCACCTATGACTTTTGCAGTCAAAGAAGAAAACCCCGTTGTTACACAAGAACCAGCAGGACCCTCCAAAATTAAAAATGAACCCTGGCCTACAACAATTGTCAAATCTGAAGCCCTTGTTTTTGTTAATAAAGCTGTACAAACATTGCCTATTGATGAATCTACCCCTCCTAGGCATATCAATACCCACACCTTTGTGGAACAAGACACTCATACCCTACCTCAGCCTATCACTTGCGATGCTGAAACACAAACTCAACCATGGGATGAGCAGGCAATTATGGGAAAATGGAAAAAAGAGTCGTTGTTACATAGGACAAAATCCTACAGGAACACAGACTACTCTGGCTAAACCATATCTATTCAAACTGGGAAGCTTTGGAGAAAACGCGCCAGGAATCTCGTGCCCATAAGAAACAAAATAAAGAGCTAAAAGGCAAATTTCTCTTGATGTTTGACTTGGCACAAAAGTTGTTGGCTACAAGGAAACCATCCTTCAATTACTCTATGTTCCTCATGGAACGACTCACATTTTTTCAGATTAAATCAATTAAAGAAGGTACACCACGTGCAGTGTTAAATCCAATAGATTTTGTTAAAACCTTTGCAGAAGCCTCTGCTATGGATCAACACCTCCTCTGTGAGGTATATTTTCATAATGAGGCCATCCCTGAGAACCGACATCTTAACGTTAACCCTCTTGTCGGTGACATCCAGATTTGGGCACTCACCTCCTTCCTTAACAATCATATTATATGGCAGGATGACTTCCTAGCTGCCAAGCATAACGAGGATAACTGCCTTCTCTGGATACGTCCAGAACCACAAAATGCTGCCACCTTTGTTGCAGAGTATTATCAGTATTTGAAGAAACCAGGGATGACTCAATACATTCGGCAACTACAGACAACAGTGCTTCAGGATTGTCAACAGTTCATTAAATCCACAGAGATCACTGCCCTAAAAGAAAATAACATGTTTTGGCAACAATCTACTCAGAAAAGACAAGAACACAATCCATTTAGCCCCACTATTATTGAGACATCAATCTCCCAGGTACCTAGCTACATCAAATGTGTTCAGCAATGTGTTGAAAGCTGGATAGGTTATCAGTTTCATTTTCCTATCTTGTGGATGCTAGCAGACAAATATCAAGTTCATTATAAGTTTCCCAAGAAGGCCGAAACAACAGCTTGGCAAAGGCTACAACACGTCCAAGGATTCAGAGCTCCAATAGACAACACTTTCCACAACTACTGCTTAAGTAACTTGCACGCTCAGAGTCGGTATCCAGATTCTGATTAAGATTGAAGTTGCCTGAGGACATGTAAGCTTTTAAGTTGGGGGGGATGTTAGGAATCTATAATGTACCTTTTTTCTCACACTTTTTGCTACCATTACATCCTTTTTCCACTCACATTTAAACTTACATTATCACCTCACCCTATCTCTCCAAAGGTATATAACGTCTTTTCTCTTTGCTATATGTTTAATCTGTTTTGCATATAATTTTACATTACTCTCATACTTAACCGTTGATCAGAAATATATAAGTGCTGAAATAGTTCAAACTATAGATTATCATTGATGTTTAAAGGCTTGTTGCTGAAACAGTCAAAAGCACACAAACCCTGTGGCTGAAACAGTCCGTGGTCTACGATGCTGAAACAACAACTCACACAAGAAGAAGTTGTTACACTCTCCATGATCTACGATGCTGAAACAACAAATCACACAAGAGGAAGTTGTTACACTCTCTGTGGTCTACGATGCTGAAACAAAAATTCACACAGAGATGTTACACTGACCACAACAGCCGCACCTTGAGCTAGAATTAACCATCGCTACTGCGTGAGACCACATTGCTGAAGCAGTCAGAACGCAAATCCTATTGCTGAAACAGCCCATGATTTGCGATGCTGAAACAACATACACCGACAGTAACAAGAAGATAAATAAAGAAGTTGTTACTCCAGCCGCAATATCAACACCTCACTCAACACCTTTCCAAATATTGTAATAGCATTCTGTTACGGGAGACCAGAATATCCTATTCCAATATAGACATTAGATCTGACTAAGAATAGGATTCAGATGTACACATGTAATTTGATGATCAAATTGTATCGAGGGGATTCTCCTCTTTAAATAAGAGGAAATCATCATTAGGGATCATCTTCTTTTTGGCTAAGAAAGGATTTACAGAGAAGGACGTGTTTTACTTCAGACATTGTAACATGATATAGTTGACAGATGAATAAAAGATTGTTTTGAGCATTCCTTCCTAGTTTCTTTCATTTATGGGGAATCTTGTGAGAAGGGAGGGCCCACATTCTTCACAAGATTCACCCATTGGCTTTGTAGTGTGTTAGTATTATTTCTGTTCATGCCTTGATTAAATTCTGTTTTGCTGAAACTCTACTTTACTGAACTCTGTTTTGCTGAAACTCTGCTTTACTGATTGTTACATTGTTTTCATATGATTCATGCTTGGGTAACTGCTAATCATTCTAGTTAGCAATATTGTTTGGTGAATTTATGAAAGCGTGATAATCAGAGACAAGTGTTGAAGATTCCTGCTTGGGGAATAGGGTCTTGCGCTATATTAAGAGATTGTTAGCCTTCAGTGTGTGTCAATCATTTCGATTAGTAATGAGTTCATGAAAGTGTGTTGATCAGAAACAGGTGTTGAAGATTTCTGCTTGGGGAATAGGGTCTTGTTCTCTGTTACAGAATAGATGGTCTTTCCTTTTGCAGTATCCTGAAAGATTTCTTTCCTAGGTTGTTATTTCTTAATGTAATCCAGGATTCTTTGGATAATTATTTCTTTAAAATTTGAACTCTGCAATAGGTAGGTTTCTTTTCTATAATTCAAAGTAGAACTTCAATTTGTTCAAGGCAAGGTGTGATTAATGTATTTTTACTACAACTCTAGATTGCTTTTGAGATTGAGCATATACAGTGTGTGATTACCTTTGAAATAAACAGACTTCCTTGGGTTGACAATTTATGTAGCACTTGATTATTTAGTTAAGTAAACAATTACAGTGACCAACACTTATTTGGTGTAGAATTTCCCTTTTTTGGTGGCATGTTGGCCAAGTATCACTTTTGAACCTTGATTTTGAGGTGGTTCTGCTAGACAATATTTCTTCTGTTGTATCTCCCAAGTTTCATCCCTTCTGGGGATGAAAATTGATTTTATGTAGTTCTCTAATATTTCTTCTCTACAATTCCATAGGTTTGATCAAAATTGTATGTGCCAAGTGGAAATTATAGTAACTTCCCCACAACTTGTTGATTTTTGTCCTTTCCAGGAGATCTCACTTGTATAGTGTGCCCCACACGAAATAATTGATATACAATTCTGAAAATCACATTGTAAATACTATAGATTGTCTAGAATCCAATGAAACTAGTCCCACTCAATTTAGATACTCTAGGAAGAAATTATGATTGTTTTACCTGAAACACCTTATTGAGACTAGTCAATAGGACTAGTAAGATACCCTATCTTACATAGGGTTTATCTACAAATTTAATATGACCTAGAAGCTGAACTTTTTACCATAGATACCTTACTAATTTCTGTAACTATCCTCTGGAGTTCAAGGTCTGAAATGTTACAAAAATGTTTTTATAGTGAAAATTCCGCAATGACTCAGTTCATGATGATTCCAGAACCCTATCTTGTACAGGTTGTATCTCCGAAAGTATAAGGCCTCGGGAGCTGAATTGTTAACCCAATGTACCTTGATCTGTCTACTAAATATCCTCCAACCCATTCCTTCTGAAACATTGTATAAAACAAGTTATAGAAAAAATGCCAAGGTGTCTCAGATGTAGCAGCGAAACCCCAAGACCTTGAGCTCTGATACCATATGTTAAGAACCAAATATCAATATAGAATAGAAAAACCTCAGAAAAAGTACTCAATGCCTTGAAAAAGAGATAATTTCAGATAATAAGCCTCTTCAAGGGGGAAACCTCCTTTTACCCCACTTAAATGTTCAAGTACAAGATGATTCAAAATGGAAATGTCTCCTTGGTATATATAGGAGACTAGGAGGTATAATTACAACTAATGGCCTAAAGCCGACATAAATAAAATAACATTAGTAATATAATATGCCCCAATTAAGGGGTAATGAGCCAATATTAGGGATTAACAATATATGATTACATATCACTACACGGATCCCAACAAAGCATCATGGATCTAAATAGAATGTCATAGATATCAAGGAACTAGTTACGTATCCCAATGTACAATACCACTTCAATTGATAGGTCTAAACTATTAGTAATGCATTAGATGGTAGCACCTAGTGACACCTCTTAGCGCAAAATAAAAAATAGGGGTTAATTTTGATATTTTCCTAAGGCTTACCAAAGGGACATATAATAACCCTTATACATGCACCAAGTCCTACAAAAACCCATATTTCCTAAGTACCTAGGTGTAATATAGATAAATATGAACAATAATGATGAAAGGGAATAGAAACAACTTCATGTGATTACCCTCAAAGCCTTATACAATCATAGGTTTGTTTATTCCTTTGTTCATTCATGTATCTTTCATGAGCTAGGATGTTTTATATAGTATCCTTTGAGAAGGAGATTAGGATTGAGTTATGTATCCTTGACACTGTGTATTACTACACCTTTATGCATTTTAATCTATTGTCCAGTTTATCAAATAATTCTTTTTTTCTTTAGATATTCATAGACAAGACAAAGTCTAGGGGCATTGGCTTCATAGTGAGGTGGCATTTCTCAATATTTTATTTATGTATTTTAATTTTATCTCTTTAGATATATCCTTTTTGGCTTTATTGATTCTATATTTTATAATTTGGACCTTTTCTTTTGATCTTTGAGAAGTCATACATGATCGGGATAAAATATTTTTATATGGATGGAATGAATGATAGATGAAAGGTGGAAAATTTCTAGCATGGTTAGGATGTGGATAACACTATCTAGGATAAGTACCCAATAGTAGAAACTGACTTTATAAATGACACACTTTTGAAGAAAACATGTTCCTCAAGGAATAATGAGGAAAAAAATAAAACAAAACAATGCTATGAAGTGTTGAACATTGTTAGTAATTTACCACTTTAATGACTAACTAGGAGGTTATATCATCACATCCAAATGAACATTGATACATGGAATATCAAAAGGAATGATATTGAAACCATACTATACCACAAATAGTGAAAAATTTCATTTGAGGATAGAGGGAGGAGGGAAAGGTACACCACACACGAGATATCATAATCATACATATGATGGAGATCAAAATAAACTTTTTATGGTATGGAGAATATGACATTGACATCTCATGTAAGAAACAATATGACACAGTTATGATGGTATCTAAAAGTTGTCACCCACGAGGGAGTAACATCTGGATCCGACTTAGGAACATGCACACTATGATAGAGTGTATGAGAAATTCAAAAGATCCCACAGATCTGTGACCTACAAACCATCTAACTGAGAAAATGACATCAAATTTAGGCTGAATTGACCACCGTAGTTAGAATAAAAAGTATTTTTCATAAATATTTTTTTTCACTAAGTTTAAGAAGTAAAGCATGAAAAAATATGCCATAAATTACTCTAAGGAAAACCAAATGCATCAAGAAAATAAATCAATAAATTCATCAAAGTAAACAACCAATCAAAAGGAAAAATGAATGGAAATAAAAATGCACTCTAGACTACTTCTTAAATAACTTATTCTTTCCTACCCTATTGGATAACTAATACAAATGGCTACTAGGTGAAATTAAAAATCCAATACAACCACTTCAGAAAGTCATCAACAACTCAAATCCTCCCCTTGTATTTGGTTATTAAGAAGAACATGGATATGTTAATAATGACATCGGTATGAAGAAACATTTTGGTCATTTATAATACTGGAGCCATGGCAATATCATATCTATGAAGGGAAAGTCCCAATCTATACAAAGGTTGACTTGTACCTCTAGTACAAACCTCTGTTGGCATATCTTTCAGGAAAATAATTTTCTTGTCATTGATGGCAAGAACAACAACGATGACACTCAGAATATTGATGGAAAGAACAACAGTGAGGAGAACAACAACGAGGACACTGAAAATAGCACATAGGAGGACATTAGACCTCAGCTGTCGGATATGAGTGTGAAGGACTAGCAACCGTTGGATCCAATATAACTGCAAAGAGGATAATCGTGAAGAGAGAAAAATGTACACATACCAAAGAGCATGAGAGGAACAAAGAAAGAATAGATAGAAAGAGATAGAAAGTCAAGCCAATTATGAACATAACAGAATAATAATGAAGCAGAGAAGAATTCCAGAATAAAGAAGAAGTGGTAAGAATTGATATATCTGTATTGTTGGTTATTCAATCATTTATTTATAATCAGGGAGGTAGGGAGGTGCTAGGGAGGATTGTAGTCCTCTGTTATTCAAGTTGGTGCTTGAATACTAGAAGTTGTAGCTTTCATCTAGTTGTGGCTAGAAACAGGGTGGTTTTAGGGAAAACACTGAGTTTTCTGTATGCAAGTCGGTGTCTGTATAATGGGAAGTAGGTGCTTCCATCCAGTTGGTGCTGGAACACTTAGGGAGTTGGTTCTTCTTTCTAGTGGGTGCTAGAGAAACCAGAGAGTTGGTGCTGTTAGCAGCTTGCAACTTGTAAAATAGAGGTGGTAGCCTCATTTTGAGTTGGTGCACAAAGATAGATGATGTACAAAACATAAAAGAATGCCTATCATTCGAAGAAGAAGGGGTTTTCTCCCTTTATCGGTTTCCTCATGAAAATATGTCTCTATGTATATCATATGTGTGCTTGATGTTTATTATTTATGTTGTTCATATCTTGTATAATCTTGATGACCACTTGGAGAAGATTGATTTTTTTTTTAATAGACATAATATTGTTTAAGCATAGTAACAACTGATTCAGCCCCCCTCTCAGTTGTCTTAGTAATTTAAACAACCTCCTTCATCCAAAGTTCAATAGGGAGAATATAATCATAAGAATGGGTCAACCCATTGAATTTAATTGTAATATAATTGAGGATAGGATATTTTGAAGGCTTCTCTAGCAAGGATATACAAGGAGAATGATCATGAATCAAAATAAGGTAAGGAGGGTAAAGGTACTCACATGTCAAGGAGAAGGAAAAAAAAAAACAAGTCAGAGAGAGATGGGTAGGTTCAGGAAATTGTTTTGGGTATGTGTTATATTATTTACATGAATATCCCCATGCTCTCTACATTGTGTCGAGCACATCAGGGGGATCCCACGAGAAAATGTTTTGGGGTTGTTTTTGGTCTAGTTTTGGTGTTTTTAGGAAAATGGTTTCTCGACCCATTATAAAGTAATTCCAGTCAAGGAATGTAATATGGGCCAATCGATTAGGGTTTTTGATGTCATGGGATCCTATATATTATATTGTAATGGTGAAGTTAATGCAATTAGAGTTAGAGTTGTGGATCTAAACCTTTTTTTAGTTTTCCTAGTTAAGGGTTGCGAGGGTAAATTTCTAAGTACTATGTGTGAAAGATATTGTTTTTTTTTATAAAGAATATGTGTGTGAATTATGTAGATTTTAACCTTGTACAATTAATTACTACAAACATATTATGTTGGAAATACTAAGACAACTAAGAGGGGGGGGTGAATAAGTTGTTACTTTGATTAAACAATTTTATGCCTATTAAAACGTTATTAACCTTCTTCAAGCGATCATCAATATTATGTAAGTAATGAACAACAAAAATAATAAACATCAATCACACACATGATATACACAGAGATATATATTCATGAGGAAACCCATAAAGGGAGAAAACCTCTTCATCTTGGAATGACATGCAATCTTTTAAGTTCTGTACATAATCTTTCTTTGAGCACCAACTAAAAATGAGGCTACAACCTCTTATTTAGCAACCTGCAACTTGCTGAGAGCATCAACTCTTTGGTTTCTCTAGCACCCACTAGAAGGAAGCACCAACTCCCTGAGTGTTCCAACACCAACTGGATGGAATCACCAACTTCCAGTCACACAAGCACCAACTTGTATAACAGAGAACATTGGTTCTCCCTTGCACCACCCTACAACCCTGGATTTTCTGGCTGCAACCATATGGAAGCTAAAACTTTCTGTTTTCAAGAACCCACTTGAAACTCTGAGGACAATAATCCTCCCTAGCACCACCCTACCACCCTTGTTTTTAAAACTTTGTTTGAATAATAATTTACAATAATATAGACATTTCAACGCTTACCAGTTCTTCTCTGTTCTGTAATTTTGGTCTAGTTTTGTCTGTTCATGCTCAGCTGCACTTGTTGTTTCTTTCCATCTTCTCTTCCTCTGTTCTTATCATTCTCTTAGGTTCTCATATAGTCTATTGTTTTCACCGTTTCTTCTCTGTCTATATTGTGTTCTTCATCTCTGCATCTCTCACACTCTATTCATGCTCTCTACTTGATTACATATAGTTCAACTTGTTTTACCAAGAAACAAAAACATTCCTATGTCTCAGAATATTTCTTTTATTCATTATCTCATCTTCTATTACACTCTACTTCTCCAAAGCTTAATGTTGGGAATCTCAGAACGTTCAAGAGCCATGATTCCAACACTCAGGAACAATGATTCAACCGCTCAGGAACAATGATTCAGTTAGTTTAACTAAATCATAACTGATCAAGAAATCACGAGATGAAACAACAACCCTTCGATCGGATTTGGTTTGATCAGTATCATTGTATTATACTTTGAGGTGGATCCTGGAAGCCTTATATCCTTCCTCTATATTCCTCTCAGGTGACCATGAGCAATTTTATCATGTGACCATGCAATTGTAAGTGCGACCATGAAAAATTAATACACGAGCATTTTCTGGCACCAAAATGCGATGGTACCGTCGATATCATGATCTTGATAGTGCTATTGAATTGATGGTTCAGATCTGTCCAGTCAAGTCTGCGGATCAGATATACCCTTCCTAAATCAACGACTGAGATTTACTTCATGATCCAAGCTTCAGGAGTTTCAAATCTCAAACCTTGATTTTCCCATACGCGAAACTTTTAGAGTTGAAAATCCATTGACACGTGTCCCTCTTGGATCAATGGTCCTCATTCACTTTCGGAATTTGACCTTTTAACCAAATCAATAGTTCTGCGGTCCCTTTCTCGATCAACATTTTATTTCATGGAAACAATTCAATGGTCAGATTTGATCCTTACACTCATCCTTTCATTGTTCAATCCGACGACTAAGACTTAATCAAACATTGACATGGACGGCTATCAGAACTTTGGTATTTCAAATTTTCAAACTTACACTATCCTTCCACTATACTGTTATCAACGGTTGAGAATACACCCAAAGTGATCTTTCAGATTAGATGACTTGTGTCCTTGCTGATGTGGTGTGCCACATGTTCTTGCTAAGCTGGTCTGCTAACGTGGGTGAGATGTGTAGGCACTAGGGATCACCTTCAGATTGAATGGAAGGAAAGCCCAACACCCATCAGGTTATATGTGAATGTAAAAGAGTTTTGAGGGGTCAAATGGATAAGAATGAAGATGATAATGTTCCAACTTATAAATAAGGGCTAGCATGCACGAGCAATCAAGGTCTTGGCTAACTTCAATCAGTAAT
The DNA here is from genome assembly GCA_009831015.1 of Picea engelmannii. NCBI lineage: Eukaryota > Viridiplantae > Streptophyta > Pinopsida > Pinales > Pinaceae > Picea > Picea engelmannii. The sequence continues at coordinate 96,678 of ML808136.1, read as the reverse complement.
TGGGAGTAAGTATGAACAAAGGGAAGACTTCAGTGAGAGGAATGTAGGGGTTGCTGTAAACATCAGGTATGCAAACAACCTAAGGAATAAATAGTCTTAACACAAGATCTTCTTGAGTTCAGAACTTAAGGACACTAAAGAAACATCATGATAACATAACAATCAAACATATATCATAATATCACCACAACCATTCATGTGAATCATTCAAAGCATGAAAAATTTAGCATCAAAAGCAAATAAGCTAGAAAGAGAAGTTGATTTCTATTAACCAAGATGTCTCAAATCAATTACATAACCAGTTCACAGTAAATTCATAAAAATATTACAGTATAAGGGAGCCTTTCTCAGCCATTTGAACCTACTAAAGAATTTTGTCTATCTATTTATAACAAAAAGGGAGGCAAGAGTTGGCCTCCTACCCATGAAAATATCTAAGAATTTATTCCATCTAACAACTTGACTAACAACCTATGCTATAAAATGGGAAAGTGCTGGTCACTAATCCAACCAATATTCAAACTCTCTTGATCCCCCTTTGGTGCAAAACTTTGTGTTTTCCATGTGTCCTTCACGGGCATGTGGTTGTCATCATGCTACCATCTATTGTTTCTACAATTCTCTCCATCATCAGCTATCCAAAATTTGTTAGCTTGACCCTCCTGGATTCCTGGTATCTATTGGTAGCATCTTTGGGTAACATTATGAGTAGTGCACTTTGTAGTGTTTTCACCAAATTTCATGAGACTCCGTAGTGCAACCTCAAAAATAGACAGGTAGAAAAACATGCAGGGCCAAATCTTTGTATCCTCTGTGCAAACTTCAACCTCTGTGAAAATTTAGGTAGATAATTTCGGTAGTGCCACTCTGGTGTGTCTTAGTGAAAATTTTGTTTATGCCATAAATTCGGTAGCGAATTTAGGTAGCGCCCTCCTGTGTGTTCTATCAAACTTTAGGTAGCGTTGTCAAAATATGCAACACCTTCACTTGGACATGTATAAAACGAGTAGCAATCTCAAGATAGTAGTAGCACCATTAGATTTTAGGTGATTCGACAACATTGTAGGTAGAAAACCGGTGGAACATCAAAATAGACTATTTCGTAGTGTCATAGCGCTATGCAATGTCTGCACTATTACTATCGAAGGAGTTAAATCTTCATAAAAAGATCAAAACTCTTAACAGTAAGAACTTAGAATCCTCTATAGGTGGCATGGGTAATGTTTCAACAATAGTTTATCCTCACAAAAAGGGACCATCTTCAAAAATGGGGCTCACCTTTCACCAACTACTTCATTAACTTGACACTTAACCTGACACTCTTTCTTGGAGAAAGATGATACTCCTTTGGCGCAACATGCTTCTTACCTTTAGCAGTGAAAAGATTCTTCAATGGAGCTATGCTCTCCTTCGCTGTTACTGTCTCCTTTTCAATAGCAACTTCAACCAATACCTGGAAGTTCCTTTGACCCACTTCATCTTGAAAATGTTGCAACTCTACTTTGAGCTTCTTGTTCTGAGACTGAAAGCCTTTGTCCTGCCTATAAAGGTTTTTAAGCTGCCTATGGAGAGGCTGGGCCTTTCTTGTTGCGAACCTTGACAGGTCAAGAGTGTGACTGTAGCCATCCATGAGTTCTTTCATCTTAATCCTGTCAGACATGGATTCTTCTTTCAACTGAGCCACCTCCTTCCTAGCATCCCTAAGTTGCTTGATTAATCTTTTGAATGTCTGGCTATCAGGTGGAGTAGTGACATGACCAGTCTTGATAGGATTTTCTATGGTCTCCTTTTCCTGCTACATAGGAATTGCCTTTTCTATATCATCAGGCTTCTTGATACCTTTTCCTTTATCTTTCATCGTTTGCACAGAGGTGTCTTCTTTATTCTTCACAGGCTTTACAATGCATTTACCTTTATTATTTTGTGGGATAAAGGATTTTGGTAGGGATTGTTCTTCAACAACCTCTTTAGGAGCTTATGATCTTGTGAAAGGTTTCCTGACTTTGGTACTAACTGCTGGAGGAGATGAGGAGAAGTGTAGCTTCTTCCTTTTCTTTGTTGTAGTTTTAGTAGTAGAAGGGACTTCTTATAACTTTGGTGGAGGAGGGGGTGAAAGTTCTCTCTATGGAGAATGATAAGCCTCCTTGATGGCCTCTAAATATTTAACAGGAACTCTACCCTTTCTCTTATTGTTGCTAACTTATTTAGCAACACTGGCAGATGGTGAATGGCTTGCTATTTGCAACTGAGGAGTAGCTACTATATCAACCATAAAATGAAAAGAAATAATGAAATGTTCCCATGTGATATCTTTATTACCTAGCTCTTTAGAAACCAACATTCTAATCAATCCAGAGTGAAAGATGCTAGTATCCACAACCTTAGACTTGGATTGAACCATGTCTGACATTTTGCATATGCTCCTTAGCAAATAGTAGGGAATGTTCATTTCAATTTTGCCAGTAAAATGCAACGAAAACCTTATATGGTATTTGTATAATGTGTTGAACCTTCCTTCACATGTAAAGTATCTCTGAATGATCCTTAATATCTTGTCAATCTGCTCAATCAACTAATTCCTTGGCACACCTTTAGACAAATCACCAACTTGATGTTCAATCTTAAGGAAATCTTTGGCATAGGCTACATTCAAAGCCATGGATTTAAAACATTTCTCACCTGTGATAGGGATTCCTGTTGCATCTGAAATAGAGGCCTCAGTTACCTCAAATTCTAAATCCCCTACCTTGGTCTTCTGGACATCAAAATGTAAGGAAAATTGCCTTGTCACCTCAAGATGACCTCTTTGCATATTCTGGCAGAAAGAGAGACATCCCACTCTTTGAAAAAAATTTCTTTCCATGGGTTCTGTCTCAAAAAGATGCATATCCACAGGTTCAGTTCTAACTATCTTTCCCCCCTTGTGTGGATTCTTCATCTGAGGAGTCTCCATAGTTTAGGATGAGATATTATTATGGCTATGGAGTGGTAATAACTAGGAGGACCTAAAGTCAAGGTTCAAATGAACAAGGATGCACTTTTACAAGAACTTCCCTTAAACCAGGCTGATTTCTAGTAATTTTAAAAATGGTTGTGGAAATCCCTCCCTTGGATTTGTGCAGGTGTGAATACTTAGAAAATGAGAGGATATTGTGTAATTGTCCTTTGAAACTGGGTATAAAAATCCAGACTTAAGTGTCAGAGAAGGCAGTGGAGAAACAATGTGGTTAAGCAACGCCTCCAGGTAGCGCACTACGTATGGAGAGGATAGAACTGCTTTGATGATGTGAGATTAGTAGCTATGGTGGGAAGATGTATCATACTTCGACATGCAGGTAGTGAAATTTACAGGTTTGAAAGGAGAGGATACAAGGATAGAATGGTGTGAGGAAAGGTCTCCTTCAACTATGCAAGCCCGATAATCCACAACTCTGAGTGCTAACTCTCTTTGAAAATTATGTGCAGAGGAGGAAACACAAAATACCTGTGGAATAAAATCTATCTGAAGCCTCAATGAGATTTCAAGAAGAATTCATGAACATCCCGACCTCTGAATATACCTTAGCATCCGATCTGGTAGCACTGTCGTCGACTGATAAAAAATGGGAGTTTGTACAATGCATTAATCTTGCATTTTTCAAAATCACAAACCGTTATTAGAGCTCATAAATACGAGATCTTGAAGGCATATTTTAACCAACTCCTGGTGCTAAAAACAAGGAAGATGAAATCAACGTTATAATTATAAGTCATGGTGGGATATGATGAATGGGAAAGGTGCTACGAAAACTCCTGATGAGCGACCAGTGCTCCATTTCAAAAAATGATTAGACAGCTAATCAAAGGACAATAGGGCAGGGCTATGAGGTCATGAGTGAGGAAAATGGCCTGTCAAATCAAGATATTCGTGGAGTGAATCGATCCTAGTGACAAATCATGAGGGGAATCAAAGTTAATTCATGAACAAATATGGTCCTAAGTCCAAATTCAAATGGGGATCAAAACATATGTCATGAAACAACACTTTATTTATCAAGGGGGTCCTAACAACAACACTTTTTTAAAAGGAGTGAAAATAAAAAATTAAAATTTAAGTCTTAGGAAAAGATGAAAACAAACTAAAAAACCTAAGGCAACTTAGTGTGATAACATTGGCTCCACAAGGGATGGCATGCCCCTTGCGGGCTACCAAGAATGAGTAGATTTAATGCCTTATCCTAGGGCTATGGGGTCAGTTATTGAAACAAAAATAAAAGAAAGATGATATTTACAATGGAATGAAAAGCCACTCAAGGCTCAAGCAAAGTACTTTTTCAGAAAATGCCCATTGACAGGGCCACCAAAAAATTTTTCATTCTCCATATTCTGCAACTTGAAAGTGTTATTAGAGAATACCTCAGATATTTTGAAGGGACCAATCCATAAACCTTCAAATTTATCGTGCTTGCCTTTATCATGCTTCGGTGCATCCAACTTGAGCACCAGATCGCCCAGTTGAAAATCCTCTTTGTTTACTTTCTTGTCGAATGCCTGCTTGATCTTCAGTTGATGATCATGTGCTCTATCTACAAGTTTCTCCCGAGTCTGCTGCACTTCAACCAACTGTTGAATCCTTTTGATCATATGATTGGGCTCCACTTGGTAATCTTGGAATAATTTTTCCATAGGTAAGGCAAGATAAGAAGCAAAAATGGCCTCAACACCATACACCAACTAGAAATGATAAAGTCCCAGAGACCTCTCTTTTGTCACTTTGTCATCCCACAAAGAAAACTTGAGTTTTGTGTCCCATGTATTTTTTTTGTCCTCTAACAAATTTTTAATGATCTTTATCAGGATTTTGTTAGAGGACTCTGCAAGCCCATTCCCTTGAGGGTAGTAAGGGGTAGAGTGAACCAATATGATTCCAAGCTGTTCACATAACTGAATTAATGGTTCATCTTTGAAGGATGCAACATTATCAGTGATGATTCTGTTCGGACACCCAAACCTTTCCATAATGTCCTCAAGGAAACCAATGATCACTTTGTGGGAAGCATTCCTTGTAGGGATAGCCTCTATCCACTTAGTAAAGTAATCTGTAGCGGTCAATATCCATCTATGTTGACCACTGGAAGTAGGATGAATTTCCTCAATAAAATCTAAGCCCCACTTTTGAAAGGGTCCTGAAGCTGCAATAGGCTTTAATGGAAAAGACTTGAGTTGCTTCTTTCTAGAGAATTTCTAACATTTAACACAGGCTCTGATCTTAGCACAAACATCGGTGAACATACTAGGCCAGAAGTACCCATCCCTGAGAATCTTGTATGTCATGGTTCTCCAATAATGATGCCCCCCACATAAACTGTCATGAAAATCAGACATAATCTTTTGGGCTTCTTGTGGGTCTAGTAACCTCAAAAGAACTCCCAATGGATCTTTCCAATTCAAGACTTGATCAATAAAGTAGTATTTAATTGATTTGAGTTTTAAGTCTCTCACCTTACTCTTTTCCAGACCATCTGGGGGCTGCAATTTCTGTAGGAAAAATATAATGTCCTTGTACCAGCTGTAATTTGCCAAAGTAGGATTGACTTAAGAACCATTGTCAGTCAATTCATCCTATTGATTTTCTGAACATGAGTTGATGAAATTTACCCCCAAGGCTGAGCAATTTGATTCATCCAACAGCTTGGCTAAACCCTGACCTTTAACCAATTTGGTGGGCTTAATCTGAAGATCAAATTCAAGGATTTTAGCAATCCACTTGTTCCTTTTTTTTTCTATATCCGACTGAATGAGAATCTCCTTTACTGAAGTTGATGGGACATAAGCAATGACTCTTTAATGCAACACATAAACTATAAAAGACTTGATATCCTTAAACAATGCATAGGATTTCTTATCCATGATGTCATATTTTAATTCGGCATCTCTCAATGCCCTGCTAAAAAAAGCAATGGGCTTCTCTCAGCCTTCAACGTTCTTCTGCAATAATACAACTACTACTGTATCAAATGAAGAGAAATAAAAAATAATAAAATCCCTGGAGTAGTTTGGATTGATAAGGACTGGGGTTTCAATCAAGGATTTATTTATATGATCAAAAGAATTACGGGACTCAACAGTCCATTTGATTTCATTATCCTTCCTCAACATGGTTGTGATATACTTGACCAACTCAACAAAATTTGACACAAACCTTCTCAAAAAATTAATTTTTCCCCAAAAATATTGAACCTCCTTATTGGATCTAGGAAGTGACAAGGTTTCGATAGATTCAACTCTGTTGGAATCAATTCTTACACCTTCAGCTGACACAATATTTCCCAATAATTTCCCCTCCATGGGAAACAATGATTTTTTTGGATTCAAAGAGAGACCAAATTTTATGCATTTCAAGAAAACCTTTTTTAGATGATCATAGTGTTCTTTATCAGATTTAGAGAACATAGTTATGTCATCTAAATAGATAGCAACAAACTTGTCCTTCTCTCCAATAAATGCTATGTCCATAGCTCGTTGAAAAGTCGCCCCTGCGTTCATCAAACCGAAGGGCATCTTAGCATACATGAAGGTATCCCAAGGAGTGGTGAAGGTAGTATTCTCTCTATCTTATGGTAAAACACAAATCTGATTATAGCTAGAAAAACCATCAATAATGGAAATCTTGGTTGCACCTGTCACCCTCTGTAATATGTGCTCCATATTGGGCAGAGGGTAATTATCCTTTTTAGAACTTCTGTTCAGATTCTGGAAAGCAACGCAAAGTCTGATTTCTGCATTATTTTTTTTTACCGGGACCAAGTTGACCACCCATTCATAATACCTCAAAGGAATAATAATTTTAGAATCTAAAATCCTTTTTACCTCTTTCTCCATGACATGCAACAACATAGGATTTATTTGCCTCAACTTTTCCCTGAAGGGTTTGGTCTCTTCCTTTAATTGGATATTTTGTTCTATAATGTTGGTGTCATAAGTTCTGAGATCTTCATAAGTCCAAGCGAATACATTAGCAAATTACTTTAACAAATCTGCATATTCTTCCCTCTGCTCTCTTGATAGGCTACTTGACAACTTGACATATTTTGGATCCTTTTCTATGCCCAAATTGCACTCAGTTATGTCAGGATCATCAGTGTATACTTTCCCCTTCACTGCCACATCATTTCCGTCAAATAATAATTCCAAAGGAACTAGTCCTTTTGGAATGTGATTGCTAGGTAGCTACATAATATGATGATTAGCAATTTTATTAAGGAAAACATCAGCATGAGGATTAATTTTAGAATCATGATCCTGATCAATGTGTAATGCAGAAAACTCATCAACAATCTCGAGGAATTTTTTAAGTTCTAGATCATCTTCGAACATCTTCCAATATTTTACATTGTTCGGTATAGAAGGCCTATACTTGAATTCTACATCATACTTGAGTTTAGGTGGTATGGGGATTCTGAAATTTCTTGGTGATACAACCAAAGAATCAGCCATGGTATTCTCTTCTCTAGGAATAAATGAAATGTTAAAAGTCGAGAAAAAACTGTCCACCATGTCCCACACTTCATTCCTGTAAGGTCTAAGCCAAGGGTTCTTTGTTTGATAAATATTTTTAATATGATGGAATATTAATTCATCATCCCCAAATACTGATATCTCATCTATCCCTTGTCTTTAGCAGCCCTCAGTCCCAATAGAAGAGCTTCATACTTTTCCACATTATTAGTAGTTTCAATCTCTAGTTTGTATGACAAAGATATAGTCTCTTGATTTGGTGAGACAAAGACCACTTCAACACCAACACCTTCTTTAAAAGAGGCTCCATCAAAGAACATATTCCAAACATAGTTGGTTATAGGAGACTCCTCACAAAAGGTAAAAGACTCTTTTCTGATTTCAAGAGGAGTTTTAGGAGCGTCAGTGAGATGCAAAATGCTAGATCCCAAATCAGTATCAAAAGAAAAAACAGGATGATTTGTGGGGTTTTCTTCATCACTAATGATGTAAGCCAATTGATCTTCCCTGTAAAGTCTTCTATGCCGTCCCCCAAAAATGGGAATAGTAGCATATGAGATATCCATATGCAAGGTTCCCCAAAGCATTTTTATCTAAGACCTTGATAAGAGCATTACAAACTTGGGGGGAACATCAACCACCACGTTATCCATGACTATGCTTTTCATGGATAGCTCAAATAGAGTCACAACCAAATCCTTAATGACTAAAAGACACTTCAATTTCCTGGAGTCAAAAGAGTATAAGTCATGGTAAGTATTTGTGATTTCTAACCCAAGTTCATCCATAACTGTTTTTGGCATGAGATTGTGGGATGCCCCTAAATCCATCAAATAGTTATGCAACACCTTATCATGAATATTCAATGATGTATAGAAAGGAGGGGGTGAGTCATCTCTATCTTCTATCAATGGAACTAATATCACTACTGGTTTTTCATCTTGCATATTTACTGAATCAGTGGCACTTGGAGAGGTTTCGGGCTGTAACACTTTGGAGAGATATTTTTAAAATTTTTCATTTTTTATCAATTCCAAAAAAGGTACAGGGATCTTTATTTTTTGGATTTTATTCTCAAATATAAAGGAAGAAGAAGACTTTAGGATCTCTTTGGTTTCAGGAGTATGATTTATGACTAGAACTTGTGGACTTTGAGTATATTTTTCCTTACTGCTAACTATCACAGCCTTGGCAGAATTTTCTTTTTGGGCAGGCTGATTAGGAGCATCATTTTTTTCTTCATTCTTTTTGGATCTCATATTATATCTATTAGTACTTTATTTTTCTTTCTCTCCCTTACTTAATTCATTTATCTGAATATCCATCAAGGATTTCTCATAAGCAGATTGAGTCAAGTGAGGGGATGGGGATGTATCACCTAAGCAATGAATCTCTGGATCATTTTCTTCCTCCTCTCCTTCTTCATCAACAACCAAATTGTTATGTAAAGGAGTTTTTACCCTTTCATCATCTCCCTCTTTGTTTCTGGGATCTCTAGGAAGGATTTGGGGAGCATTATTTGGTCTCCTGAATTTATCTCTCTTATTAGTATCTTGAGTATTTCTATAGGTATGTTTTCCTTCCCGTTTTAACTTCTCTATCTCAGTAGAAAGGAATTTTACTAATTTGGTGAGCTCATCTACTTGAGGATGAACAATATGGGAATTAGAGATTGAGGCTTGAGTTCTTATTTTTCTCCTTTCCCTATCATATTTCCCTCTGAGTTTATCAGATGCCACTATTTTGGATTCCACCTCCAAGGATGCATCTTGCATATGAACTAAGGAGGTTGATCTTCTTTCTCTCAGTAGAAGGAAAAAATCAGGGTCAAAGGCACTGACATAAGTGATTTTTGCAAAAGTTTCAGTGGGTTTTATCTCATCAGGAGTCTTATTGTACATTTTGTTAAATCGTTTAGAAAATTCAGAGACATACTCTCCTTCTATACTTTTTAGGGATCCAAATTCAGTGATGTAGTACAAAAATTCCTTTTTGTCCCCCCAGTGCCTCAAGAAGGCCTTGTCTAATGCTTCAATACTAGTAATGGATCCAAGGGAGAGACCCCTAAACCACTTCCTAGCCTCACCAAAAATGATTTGGACGAATACCCTCATCCACACACCCTCATTTTCAATGTTTTGATTATCTCCATAGCTGTAGAAAGAATCAATATGTTCCTCAGTGGTTATAACTTCTTCTCCTATAAACTTGGGCATGTATTTCAAATAATCTCCAGGAGGGAGAGCATTCACTAGATGAGGTAAGACAAGAGGAGGATATCTTGCAACCACTATGGCATCCATCCTATTTGCAGGGGGGTTAACAACTACCATTTGGTTTTGAACTCTTGGTGAACAAGGAGGAGAAGGGGACTTGACTGTGTGTAGATTATGAGAAGAAGGAAAGTATGAAGGGGGGGTTTTCGTTTTCACAGCAGAAGGCTGAGTCTTGGAAGAAGATGGTAAATTTTGTAAAGGGGATGAAGTTTTCACTTCTTTGGCAGCATAAATTTTAACAAGAGGTGGGGTAGCAAAGCCTAAAGTAAGGAAATCTTCCAAAATATCAATACTGAAACACTTTTCAATGTCAAGGGAAGAAATAATGTCAATGCTCTCTTCTTTAAAAACAACTTCAAAGGAGGAGTACTCGATAGGAAACTCTTCAAAATCAAGTTTATTAGATACTTCAACAGAAGGTAAAGAAAACTTACTTGATATAAAAACTGGAGTATCAAGAGTGGAATCAGGTAACTAACCAGAAGCACTTGTAGCAGTAGCATAAAAACGTTTTTGGAAATCTTTTCCCTTCTTGATTATTTTCTCTGGGTTAGCCTCAGATGGAACCAAAGGTAGTTGTGGATTTTATCTCGTATGTGTGCCTTTAGGTGCTAGAGCCGAAACAATGGAGTTGCCAGGTGCAAGATGCAATCTTCAAGATACTAAGTTCTAATTCATATTTAGAACTAGTAAACTGTGTCATTTAATTCCAAGGAAAAGTCTTCAAATCTTTCCTTGGCAACGACGCTAATAATGTTAGTGTTCGCACCCAATTCGTCACTTGGTGAGCAAATCGAGGGTGCTTACATGCCCTATTGGGTATTGTAGGGCATGACAGCTGTGGAAGGAAGGGTTAGAGAAAACAAAACAAACTACAAGTGAGAATTAAATAACAATAAACTAAAACTGTGAGCATATGAAATAGAAACAATAGACACAAAAAGACACCGATATCACCAATGGTTTTGAGCTAGTCAATAGATGAAATCAGAGCACGATGAAGGAAGAGAACCGTGGTTCCTTCTTCCCCCAAAGGAAGGCTCTTGAGGCCCTCACAAATTTGATTCCCTTACAATGCAGAGAACTGAGAATGATGGTGAAAGAACTCCCAACAGAAAGAAATGTTGCCGATGTGTTACCGTCAAAGAATGAGCTTTTGACAATCTCAGCAGCATAACAATACTTGAAATTCCTTGCGAAAACAATGGTTCTTCATGGATTTTTATAGAAGATCACCGGGCGATTATGTAACCTCTTCAAAGTGTGAAAAGGGGCTCTTTAGGTCTTAATTAGGTCTTAGACCCACCGACTCTGCAGATTCAGCTCGGATTTGGGAGTCAAATCAGATTGGGAGCTGGTCCATAAGCGGTTGGGAGGCCGACCAATGCAATAAATGCACCATTTAGTAGGTGTGTGGATTATTGCGTTGAAAGCCGTGCGTCGTGCGCGCATGCTCGCAGAGTACGTTCTTGTCCCACGCATGTGCATGCGCACCAAACTACTGTAAAGTGCCCTTCAATTTTTGGTTACTTTGTATAGTTTTTGACCCTTCTGGAATGCTGTGAAATTAATTTAGTGCTGTGAATGAGTTCATTGCTGTTTTGGTGATGCAGAGTTCTTGTCGCCATGTGCGGACAAAATTTCGGTGATAACAGATGCCCCCTGATGGATGAGGTTAGGAGCATACGTATAGCCGAAATCCATCAATGTTTCTTCTACTGAGAATGTTGTTGTAAGGGAAAGCAATAGTGGGATTGTTTGGAGCGATCCGTTGGAGGAAAAAGGAACTGGTAGGACCCGACCTTCTGATAGTTGTGCAGGAAAATATACAACTGTTGTACAAACGAGGCAGGCATGCCCCATGCTCGTGTTATGTAACTCTGAAAAAAAAATGACATAGTGTTGGTGTAGACAACTGTAGCGCCCTCAGGGGCGATAATGATAAAGGAAGAAGACAATTCTGCA
>ML808136.1:54252-76601 GCA_009831015.1 Picea engelmannii | reverse complement strand
GTGACGACGCATACTTGATTAGGGGGAAGGAGTGGAGGTGCTCCATGGTATGTCCCTAATAAGGATGGGTCTTTGAAAATTCTAGGACCCATCTCAATGAGTGGATATACGTCTTGGTTGGTGTGGATGAGGGGAAGAATGTTATTGAGATTGGCAGATGGGTTTGGCTCATAATGTGAGACTTGGTCGATGGTCACAATCTTTTTGTTGTGGGGGAACATGATTGTTCGAAAGACGGAAGATGCCCCTACCTTCATAGCATACATGTAGCTACGTCCGAACAAGATATTGTAATCGAGTGTGACGTCGATAACTTCGATATCAATGAGAATGGTTTTGCCTCCAAGTTCAACAGGGACATTTTGTAGGAGCCCTTCAGGAGATGATGGTCGTCCGTCATAAGCTCGTAATGTGATGGCGGAGGGTATGAGTTCCGGGGAACCAAGTTTCTGCCATACTGTTTTGGACATGATGCATGTAGATTCTCCTTCATCGATGATACACCGATGGACAGTGATGTTCCGTATTTTTACTGGTACTTGAATAGCGACCACGGTGGGAAGACGAGGTTCGCAACTATCAAGGTCAAAGGTGATGAGTCGAGTATCAGCAGGGTCGACTGCCCCTAAGGCGGAAAGTAGAGATTTCCATTGTGTAGGACAAGTCTGGAGGACTTCCAAAACTGACATGGCAGCCGGGGATTGTGCTAAGTCATCTACCAAGCTATAATTATGAGTTTCCCTAGCCTGTGGGTTGTGGACATTCCAGTGCAAGGGGATGCGAGGGATGCGTAATGGTGGTTTGGCGGAAGGGCGAGGGATCACCAATGGGGGTCCCGTCGGTGTAGGGTTTGCCTCTGGAGATATAGGAGTAGACTCAGCTGGATACTGACGATTCCGCGTTTGTAGAATGATTTCTTCCTCACTGGTGAGGAGAATGGTATGCTCTGCTGGATTGTTGGGGTTGTGGTATTGTCCCACCTGAGGTGGGGGACACTGTGCATCTTGTTGGGTGTTTATCATGCCTTGATGTGGAATAGGATTTTGCAGCACAGTGGGAGGGGGTTGTTGCACATATTGTTGTTGTGCCTGCTGAGGGGCAGTTTGTGCAGGGGTAGGGGGAGGACCACCTGAGTCTTTCAACCATTTGAAATCATCGATATGGGGGAAATGGTGAGTGTAATGACCGAAATGACCACAAAGGGCACACGGGTGGATGGTTTTAACATTATTTCTCCCTTGTTGTTTGTTGTTATTGCCTCCTTGGGGGTTTTGGTTCCCTTGGTTCTGGTTGCCCCCAGGGGGTTGGTGCTGTGGGGGATGATTCCCGCCTTGACCATGATTGTTGTTATTCCTATTCTTTCCTTTCTTCCTGGTATTGTTCGATGGATGAGTTGGGTTGGTTGTATTCAATTGTTCAAAGTTCTAGTATTGGTGACCAGCAGAAGGTTGAACAAAATTTACCCCCGCATGTGGATGTGGGGGAGCCATGGGTTGCGGAGGACCAGGAAAGGGGAAGTATGGATTTTTTGGTGGTACCGATCCATAAGGCACATATGAAGGTGTAGTGCTTTCACTCGTACTATAAGCTGATGTTGAGGGAGTGCCACTGCTTGTGGGAATAGGTGGATGTATGGGAGGTGCCGGTGGTGGTCTATTGGTGGGTAGAGGTATAGCAACAGAATATGGCTGTTGATAAGGGGGTGTGGGGTAGTAAGGAGTGCCCCCATATACCGGAAGGTATTGAGGTGTGCCATACATCGGTGGTGGTTGGGGTTGTGGACCCTGGTGTGTGGTGGCACCTATTAGTCCTTCTGCTGAATGAGACATCCCAGGTTTGTTTTGGCCAAATGGCATAGGTTTGGGAAGATCAGGAAGTACTGTGTATAAGTATCCTAACTGTGCGTAAATGAGGTCATATTGTTGGGACTTACTGATGGATTCCTCTTCAGATTGAGGGAGGGTGGAAGCAACGTCCTTACCAAGTAGAGAGACAAGTGATCTAAGAAACCAGTCAAGGCACTGTTGTTTGGTGGTTTCTTCTTTACACAAACTACGTCGCCTACGCCACCCATGAATGTGGTCAGCAATGTGGGTGACTGAGGTCTGTTTGAAGTTAGACAGTAGTTCTAGACCATTGTCATGGCAGATGGGTAATTGGAAAAAGGTCAAGAAGGCCTTGGCTAATGAGTCACCAGTCTGTTCGCACCCAATTCATCACCTGGTGAGCAAATCGAGGGTGCTTACATGCCCTGTTGGGTCTTGCAGGGCATGACAGCTGTGGAAGGAAGGGTTAGAGAAAACAAAACAAACTACAAGTGAGAATTAAATAACAATAAACTAAAACTGTGAGCATATGAAATAGAAACAATAGACACAAAAAGACACCGATATCACCAATGGTTTTGAGATGGTCAATAGATGAAATCAGAGCATGATGAAGGAAGAGAACTATGGCTCCTTCTTCCCCCAAAGGAAGGCTCTTGAGGCCCTCACAAATTTGCTTCCCTTACAATGCAGAGAACTGAGAATGATGGTGAAAGAACTCCCAGCAGAAAGAAATGTTGCCGATGTGTTACCGTCAAAGAATGAGTCCTTGACAATCTCAGCAGCATAACAATACTTGAAATTCCTTGCGAAAACAATGGTTCTTCATGGATTTTTATAGCAGATCATCGGGCGATTATGTAACCTCTTCAAAGTGTGAAAAGGGGATCTTTAGGGATTAATTAGGTCTTAGACCCGCTGACTCTACATATTCAGCTCGGATTTGGGAGTCAAATCAGATTGGGAGCTGGTCCATAAGTGGTTGGGAGGCCAACCAATGCAATAAATGCACCGTTTAGCAGGTGCACGGATTATTTCACTGACAGTCGCATGTCGTGCGCGCATGCACGTAGAGTACGTTCTTGTCCTGCGCATGTGCACGCGCACCAAACTACTATAAAGCGTCCTTCAATTTTTGGTTACTTTGTATAGTTTTTTACCCTTCTGGAATGCTGTGAAATTAATTCAGTGCCATGAATGAGTTCATTGCTGTTTTGGTGATGCGGAGTTCTTGTCGCCATGTGCGGACGAAATTTCGGTGATAACAGTTAGTACTAGGAATCACCTTCATATTTCATGGAAGACAAGCCTAGTACCCATTAGGTTATATGTCAATGTAAAATAGTTTTGAGGGGTCAAATGGATAAGACTCAAGATGTTAATGTTCCAACTCATAAATCAGGGCTAGCATGCACAAGGAATCAAGGTCCTGGCTAACTTCAATCAATAATTGGGAGTATGTATGAACAGAGGGAAGACTTCAATGAGAGGAATGTAGGGGTTGCTGTAAACATCAGGTCTGCAAACAACCTAAGGAAGAATGACTCTTAACACAAGATCTTCATGAGTTCATAACTTAAGGAAACTAAAGAAACATCATGATAATATAATAATCAAACATACATCATAATATCACCACAACCATTCATGTGAATCATTCAAAGCATGAACACTTTAGCATCAGAGGCAAATAAGTTGGAAAGAGAAACTAATTTGTATTAACCAAGATGTCTCAAATCAAGTACATAACCAACGCACAGTAACTTCATCAAAATATCACAGTATAAGGGAGCCTTTCTCAACCATTCGAACCTACTAAATAATTTCATCTATCTATTTATAAAAAAAAGGGAGGCAACAACTGGAGGTGCGAGATGGCCTCTTTCCCATGAAAATCTCTAAGGATTTATTCCATCTAACAACTTGACTAATCCTTGACTAATCCTTCTAAGAATTTATTCCATCTAACAACTTGACTTATGAAATGGGAAAGTGTTGGTGACTAATCCAACCAATCTTCAAACTAACTTGATCACCCTTTGGTGCGCAACTCCTTGTTTTCCATGTGTCCTTTAGGGGCATGTGGCTGTCATCATGTTGCCAACTTCTGTTTCTACAATTCTCCCCATCATCATTTATCCAAAAGTTGTTTGCTCAATCCTCCTGGATTCCTGGTATCTGTTGGTAGAATCTTTGTGTAGCATTCTGAGTGGCGCACTTCGTAGTGTGTTGACAAAATTTCATGAGACTTTGTAGCGCAACCTCAAAACTAGACAGGTAGAAAAATAGGTAGCACCAAATCTTTGTATCCTCTGTCCAAACTTCAGTCTCTGTGAAAATTTAGGTAGCTCCACTTTGGTGCGTCTTTGTGGAAATTCTGTCTCTGCCCGAAATTTGGTAGCGAATTTAGGTAGCGCACGCCTGTGTGTTCTATCAAACTTTAGGTAGTGCCGTCAAAATACGTAGCACCTTCACTTGGACATGTACACAATGAGTAGAAATCTCAATATAGTAGCAACACCATTAGATTTTAGGCGATATTACAACATTGTAGGTTGCAATTTGGTGGAACATCAAAATAGACTATTCCGTAGCGCCATAGTGCTACAAAATGTCTGCGCTATTACTTTCGAAGTTGTTAATTATTCATAAAAAGCTCAAAACTATGAATAGTAAGAACTTAGAATCATGTATATGTGGCATAGGTAATGTTTCAACAATAGTGTATCCTCACAAAAAGGGACCATCTTCAAAAATGGGTCTCACCTTTCACCAGCTACTTCATTAACTTGACACTTAACCTGGCACTATTTCTTGGAGAAAGAGGATCCTCCTTTGGCACAACATGCTTCTTCCTTTTAGCAGTGACATGCTTCTTCAATGGAGCTATGCTCTCCTTGGCTGTTGGTGTCTCCTTTTCAATAGCAGCTGCAACCAATACCTACAAGTTCCTTTGAGCCACTTCATCTTGAAAATGTTGCAACTTTGCTTTGAGCTTCCCATTCTGAGATTGAAAGCCTTTGTTCTTCACGTAAAGGTTTTTGAGCTGCCTATGGAGAGGTTGGTCCTTTCTTGCTGCGAACCTTTCCAGGTCAAGAGTGTGTCTATATCCATCCATGAGTTCTTTCGTCTTAACCCTGTCAGACATGGCTTCTTCTTTCAACTGAGCCACCTCCTTCCTAGCATCCCTAAGTTGCCTGATTAATCTTTTGAATGTTTGGATGTTAGGTGGAGTAGTGAAATGAACAGTCTCGATAGGATTTTTAATGGTATCCTCTTCCTGCTGCATAGGAATTGCCTTGTCTATCTCATCAGGCTTCTTCATACCTTTGCCTTTATCTTTCTTATTTTGCACAGGGGTTTGTTCTTTCTTCTCCACAAGCTTTACAATTCCTTTACCTTTCTTGTTTTGTAGGATAGAGGATTTTGGTAGGGAATGTTCTTCAACAACCTCTTTAGGAGTTGATGATCTTGTGAAAGGTTTCCTGACCTTGGTACTAACAGTTGGAGAAGATGAGGAGAAGTGTAGCTTCTTCCCTTTCTGTGTTGTAGTTTTATTAGTGGAAGGGACTTCTTCTAACACTGTTGGAGGAGGGGGTGAAAGTTATCTCTGTGGAGAATGATAAGCCTCCTTGATGGCCTCTGAATGTTGAATATGAAGTCTACTCTTTCTCTTCTTGCTGGTACCTACTTTAGCAGCAGTGGTAGATGGTGAAGGGATTTCTATCTGTGACTTAGGAGTAGTTTCTATATCAACCTTAAAATGAGAAGAAATAATGAAATTTTCCCATGAGATATATTTCTTTCCCAACTCTTCAGAAATGAGCATTCTAATCAATCCAGAGTGAAAGATGCTAGTATCCATAGGCTTAGATTTGGATTGAACCTTGTCTGACATTTTTCCTATGCTCCTTAGAAAATAGTAGGGAATGTTCATTTCAATTTTTCCAGTAAAATGCAATAGAAGCATTATATGGTACTGGTATAATGTGTTGAACCTCCCTTCACATGTAAAGTATCTTTGAATGATCTTCAATATCTTGTCAAATTGATCAATCAACTGATTCCTTGGCACACCTTTAGACAAATCACCAACTTGATGTTCAGGATTAAGGAAATCTTTCTCATAGGATGCATTCAAAGCCATGGCTTTAAACCACTTCTCACCTTTGATAGGGATTCCTATTGTAGCTAAAATAGAGGCCTCAGTCACCTCAAATTCTAAATCTAGTACCTTGTTATTTAAACCATCAAATGTAAGGAAAATTGTAAGGATGACCTCTTTGCATATTCTGGCAAAAAGAGAGGCATCCCACTCTTTGAAAAAAATCTCTTTCCATGGGCACTGTATCAAAAAGATGCATATCCACAAGTTCAGTTCTGACTATCTTTCCCCCCTTGTGTGACTTCTTCATCTGAGGAGTCTCCATAGTTTAGGATGAGAGATTCTTATGGCTATGGAGTGGTAATAACTAGGATGACCTAAATTCAAGGTTCAAATGAACAAGGATGCACTTTTACAAGAACTTCCCTTAAACCAGACCGATTTCTAGTAATTTTAAAAATGGGTGTGGAAATACCTCCCTTGGATTTGTGTAGGTGTGAACACTTAGAAAATGAGAGGACACCCTATAATTGGCCTTTGAAACTAGGTAGAAAATGCCTGACTTAAGTGTCAGAGGAGGCAGGGGAGAAACAACGTCGTTGAGCAGCCTCTCCAGGTAGCGCACTGCGTCTGTAGAGGATATAACTTCTTGGATGCTATGAGATTAGTAGCTATGGTGGGAAAATGTATCAGACTTCGACATGCAGGTAGTGAAATTTACAAGTTTTAAAGGAGAGGAGACAAGGATAAAATGGTGTGATCAAAGGTCTCCTTCAACTATGAAAGCCCGATAATCCACAACTCTGAGAACTAACTCTCTTTGCAAATTATGTGCAGAGGAGGAAACATGGAATACCTGTAGAATACAATATTTCTGAAGCCTTCGCGAAATTTTAGGAAGAATTCACCAACATCCTGACCTCCGAATCTACCTCACCATCGGATCTGGTAGCATTGTTGTCGATCGATCAAAAATGGGAGTTTGCGCAGCACAACAATCTTGTGTTTTTCAAAATCACAAACCATTATCATAGATCGTAAATACGATATCTTGAAGGCATATTTTAACCAACTCCTGGCGCTAAAAACAAGGAATTTGACATCAACGTTGTAATCATTAGTCATGGTGGGATATGATGAACTAGAAAGGCACTACGAAAACTCCTGATGAGAGGGAAATGCTCCATTTAAAAAAATGAATAGATAGGTAAGCAAAGGATGACAAGGCAGTGCTACGAGGGCATGAGTGAGGAAAATGGCCTGTCAAATCGAGCTATTCGTGGAGTGAATTGATCCTAGTGACAAATCAGGAGGGGAATCAAGATTATGTCATGAACAAAAATGGTTCTAAGTCCAAATTTGAATGAGTATCAAAACGTAAGTCATGACTCAACACTTTATTTATAAAGGGGTCCCTAACAATTTTTTTTTTTAAAAGGAGTGAAATTAAAAAATTAAAATCTAAGGCTCAGGAAAAGATGAAAACAAACTAAAAAACCCAAGGCAACTTAGTGTGATAAAAACATGTAGCAGGTAGTGGAGCTTGATGTCAGAGCATAGAGGTGGTATGTATGAGTGGTTTGGTGGTTTACTCAGAAGGGTGGTTAGGCGATAAGTGGTAATGAGAGAGGGGGGTTTGAGTTAACAGGAAGGTGACACTTATGAGGGTCCCACATGGAAAATACCCCCAACTCGGACCCCCCTCCCCCCCAATTAAATACATAAAGGTCGGGGGGGGGGGCGATATTCCCTGTTGACCATAGATCTAAGAGCCCGATAATCATACGTTGAGATTAGCATGTAATTCTTCTAACTTATCATGTACTTCCACTTTAGAATGATTTGACGACTGAAGTTTACCTCCGATGATCCGACGGTCAAGGATTTATTTCGTCTCTCCGGCTCTCTAGACTTCGGGGATTTCAAATATCAAACTAATGCTCTGGATCAAATGGACTATATCCACTTCGGATGATTTGACACTTGAGATCTTCTTTGGACGATCTTACAGCTGGGATATTCTTTGGATGATCTGACGATAAACAATTTATTTCGGCTCTCCAACTCTCTGGGCTTCGGGTATTTCAAATCTCAAACTGAAACTCTAGAAGTGATTTCTCTGGAGTGTAACCTCCTCACATATTTAGACCCAAAAGGAATTTCATTCTTTGATCAAGATATTAAATCAATGGATTGATCTGTCTGCGATGCAACTTTGCCTTGGATTAAATCCAACGACTCTCCATATTTTCTTATCCTATCCACACATTTATTTTGATTTGATGGATAACAAAATTTGGGTGATCTAGATCTCAGATCACATCCCTTTCTTCTCCTGTCCTTCCATTAATTCAATCCGACAATTATTGGTCCTCTGGATCAGTGATCCAATGACCATTGTCACTCTTCCTCCTAAGCTTCTAATCTCTCTGACTTAGAAGGTTTTCTAAGTGTTCATGGGTCTCAACCTTTGCTCCTCCTATGAGTCCATCTCTTGAACCGCGTCTGCACTTCTGGACCACTATCTCTTATGATCTTTCTCGTCTTCTTCTCTCTCGAGGTTTGGCTCGTTTTTTTTCTTGCCATAAATGAAAAGCACTCGCTTCCTATAAAACATGCCAACAATATCCCCCTTTGGAATTGATGGAAACCCTGAAAGGATGCATTGTTCTGCTTAGACCTCCAACTGTAGCATCCATAACACATATTTTCTCCCCCTTTGACATCAATGTCCAAGAAAACATGCTCCCCACGAGCTACTGCAGTAATTTTTGGAGGTATCATATATTCAACCAACACATACTCCCCCTGACAGGATGGAATAATTTAGGTGAGAGAAGGGATGACACCCAACTTCTGACGGAGATATTCAAATGGTGTCTTGGCTAGGGGTTTATTTAAGATTTCTGCAATTTGTTCTGTGGAAGGAATATAATTCAGGTGAACAACTCTTTTTGTAACCTGCTCTTTGAGAAAATGATACTTTATTGGTATATGCTTTGTCTTTGAATGGAAAACATGATTTTTGGAGACACTAATGGCACTAGTGTTATCACAGTGAAGTGGAATTGGACCAATATAAGTTATCTTCAAATCTGCAAGAGTTTGTATCATCCATAAAATCTGAGTGCAACAAGTAGAAACAACAGTGTACTTTGCCTCTATAGTTGATAATGAAATAGATCCCTGCTTCTTACTAAGCCATGATACTAATGAGTCTCCTAAGAAGAATGCACCTCCACTGGTGCTCTTTCGCTCATCTAAACAATTTTCCCAATCAACATATGAATATGTAGTTAATTGAAAATTTTGATTTCTAGGATACCAAAGACCATAAGTCATTGTACCCTTCAAATATTTGAATATACTCTTGACATCTTGCATTATATCAGGTTGAGATTCTTTGATGTACATAAGACTTCCTATCATTGATTGATATGTTCTTTGATCAACACTAGGTGAAATATCATCTTTACTAAGCTTGCAACCAACCACCATAGGTGTGCTCACAGGTGTAGAATCTTCCATCTGAAACCTCTTTAACATCTGTTTCAAATACTTTTCTTGAGAGATAAATATCCCTGCAGAACTCTGATTGATTCATAAACCAAGAAAATATGACAATTCTCCTATCATGGACATCTCAAACTTAGTCTACATTGAATTAGAAAACCACTGAACTGAAGATTCATTAGTGCATCCAAAAATAATTTCATCTACATAAACCAAACAACTAATAAATCATCACCTTCAGACTTAATGTATAGATTAATTTCAACATAACCTTTCTTAAACCCTTTTTCCTGTAGATATTTGTCCAGTCTATAATACCAGGCTCATGGTGCCTATTTCAGTCCATATAATGCCTTTTTCAACTTACAGACATAGTTGGGATTATTTGTCAATTAAAATCCTTCAGGTTGCTCCATGTATACATCTTCTTCTAGGTCTCCATTAAGAAAAGATGACTTAACATCCATATGATATAGTTTATAGTTATTATGGCCTGCATAGGTAAGAAACATTCTGATGGATTCCAATCTTCCACTGGTGTAAAGGTTTCATCAAAATGTTGTCCTTCAACTTGTGCATAACCCTTATAGACCAATATGGCTTTATTCCTAACAATTTTCCCTTGTTCATTCATTTATTCTTAAACACCCATTTGGAGCCAATTACATTCTTATCTACAGGTCTAGGAACAAACTCCCAAGTATTGTTCTTCTTAATCTGATCTAGTTCCTCATTCATTGATTTTAACCAATTTACATCTTCATTGGCTTCATTAAATTTCTTGGGTTACACCATGGATATGAAGGTTGTATGTGATTGCTCGGTGTCTTTGATTATCCTTCTCTTGGTTTGTACACCTTTGTCTTTCTCACCAATTATCTGACTTGCAGGATGATTCTTTTGAGTAATTCTGGCGGAAGGATTTGATGTTGTCTGCTGATTTGAGTCTGCCTGGGTATTTGTATCTTCATCTGACTCAAAGTCTTCTTTTTTCTGATTCTTGGACCTGTTCATCTTCAACTTCAACTATATCCTCTGTTGTTGATTCAACACTGCTTACATCACGTACTGGGATCTCTTCATTAACATTTATGTCAATGCAATCAACCAACTTATGTAGCCTCTTATTATAGAATATGTATCATTTACTGTTTGTAGCATACCCTAAGAATATACCTTCATCATCCATGTCATCATATTTTCCAATATTTTCATCATTATTCTTGATATAACACTTACTCCCCAAAACTTTGAAATGCTTGATTGAAGAAGGTCTTCCAAACCATAGTTCATAAGGAGTCTTGTCACTTTTTGGCTTGAGATGAGCTTTGTTAATAATATGTACTGTTGTATGAATATATTCTACCCAGTACGTCTAAGGAATATTCCTTTCATTCATCATTGATCTTGCCATCTACTGAACTGATCTATTCTATCTCTCAACTACTCCATTTTGTTGTGGAGTCCCTGGAATAATATACTCTCTTTTGATCCCATGTTCATCACAAAACTCTTTGAATTCCCTTGAACTAAAATATCCTCCTCTATCGTACCTTGCTGCCTTTAGTATTTTTCCTTTTTGATTCTCAGTCAGAGCCTTAAACACTTTGAACTTTTCAAATGCTTCAGATTTTTCTTTCATAAAGGAAACCCATGTAAGTCTAGATTAATCATCAATAATCAACATGAAGTAATTTTATTTTCCTGTTCCTTCATTTCTTGATGGTCCACATAAATCCATATGTACTAACTGAATCGATTTCTCTGTTGATGCAAAGTTCTTATATTTCAACTGTGTCTGGTTAAGCTTTCCTATTTGGAAAGGTTTAAACACATAATCATATGGCTTTGATACCTTTGGAAGATATTTTAATGCCCCATTATTTCTAAGTTTGACTAGATGATCAAAATTTAGGTGTCCAAGTCTCCGATGCCATAACCAACTTTCATCATACTTGCTTAAGTGACATTCTTCTTTTTCTTCTTTCAAAACATAGACATTGTTTTCTGTCCTTAGGCCTTTAGCCACCACTTGTCTTGAGTTTACAGAATTTATCTTACAATCTTTGGAAGTAAACACCACTTCACATCCTCTATCACACATTTGACTTACACTGAGAAAATTATGTTTCAGTCCATCTACAAGTAAAACATCCTGGGATTTTCCTTTGCCATTACTCAAACTCACCATCCATTTACCCTTAATTTTACCTGGTTCATCATTTCCAAAGGTCACATTTCCTTTTTTTCTTTTACTTATAGAAAAAAAATTATCTGTCTCCAGTCATGTGCTTGGAACATCCATTGTCTATATACTAGGGGTTCTTTTTTTTTTGAGCTAAAGGTACTAGACCACGTTTTTCACTATCTTTCTTTTTCCACGTGCTGACATTTCTAGCTAAGGGTTTTATCCTTGGATCTGCTTTGTAATTCTTCAGATGGAAGTTTGCAGCTTTGTGGCTGAAGTTATGACAGTTATAAAATTCGAGCTCATTGTTAAATAGGTCAAATTTATTGGTGCAACTTTGTATACTCATTGGATGTTTAGTTCTATGTTGCAAATATTGTTTATTTCTTGATCTCAGTTGCATGTCTCTAAACTTAATTTGACAATTTGCAATCTTATGACCAAAATTAGAGCAGTAAAAATAGTAACCATGGAAGAAATTTTGGTACCTAAATGATGGCCTTATTTTTGGCATTTGTTTCTCCATCTTATGATATCTTTGTTTTTTATCAGGGATCATCTTGTCTTTATTATCTTTTGATGGCAGAGTACTCACATGGTCTAATTTTCTGCTGACTTGGAACTTGATCATATTTATTGGATCTTTGATTTCGGTCAGTTTGTTTCTTGGACCACTTACATAGCCTAAAACAATCTTTAACAAGGGAGATATATGTTTTCTCAGAATGTCGTTTAGTTTTGCTGAGGCTCTAATGCTTGGAATATTTTGGAGATACAATGCTTTAAAATTCTCCATCTCTTTTCTGGTTTTTACTACCTCTTATTCCAAGGCTTCACATCTTTCCTTCTTCTCTGATAACTATTGTTTAAGAGTGTCCTATATTTTCTTTGCATCTTCTAACTCCACTTTTAGTAGGGAAAAGTCTTCATCAGTTTTTTTAGCATTCTTTTCAAATTGCATCAACAACCGTTTTTGTTTTCACTTCTTAAGTCTGAGTCTGTCAAACTCTTCTAAAGAACTGATTAGTTCACCTTCCATATCAACCACAACTTCTTCGTCATTAACATCACTTCCTATGATTTTATTCTCATAATCCATTTTGGCCATAAGCACAAAGTCATTAACCTTATCTTCACAGGAAGAGTCACTATCTGTGTCTTCTGAAGAGTCATCATTGTTTACACATAAATTTTTATTTTTACCAAATCTCTTGGATTTGTACTTCTCTTCACCTTCGGAGTTCTGGTCCTTATTCTTGTGTGGACACTTAGATGCAAATTGACCTATCTTTCCATAGTTAAAACATTTGAAGGGCATCTTGCCTTGGTATTTTCCTGATCCTTTCTTTAGTCTTCTCACAAATGTTTCTTCAATTTCATCAGGCTCAAAATCCTCATTCTTATCTGATTGAAATGATTCTTCTCTAGATTTGGGTTTATCCTTACTAATCCTCATTTCATAAGCAGTTAGAGCTCCTAGAAGTTGATCAATAGACAAAGTCCTAAGATCATTTAGTTCTTCTATTGCATAAAATTTTGGATTAAATCTGTTTGGTAGATATCTTAAAATCCTCTAAACTAAAAAAACAACTTCAATCTTCTCAAGAAGACCCTTCATGGCATTCACAAGCTCCTCAAATCTTAATAAAAATTTATTAATTGTTTCATCCTCATTCATTTTAGGCTGTTCAAATTTTAATCGATAGGTTTGGAGCTTGGCATGCTTTACCTTCTCATTACCTTCATAACTTCTAATGCATTTGTCCCACATTTCTTTGGCAGATTCTAAGTAAATAACTTTTACAAATTCTGCTTTTGCAAGCCCACTCAAAATAACATTTATATCCTTAGTGTTGAAGCTTAATTCTATCTTGTCATCCTTATTAGCTAGTACAATTGTCTTTACATAGCCAATCTCTACCACATCCCAGACATCTACACCTAAAGCCATTATGTAGGTTCTCATCCTAACTTTCCAGAAGGCAAATTTTGTTCCATTGAACATGGGGGCCTTATTGGTTGAATTTCCTTCATGACTTTTCATGTTTAAGCTTACTGATCTACCCTTAAATAAAAGGAACCCGCTTTGATACCAATTGTTTGAAATACTAAGACAACTGAGAGGGGGGGGTTGAATCAATTGTTACTATTCTTAAACAATTTTAATCCTATTAAAATGTTATTAACCTTCTTCAAGCGATAATCAAGATTATGCAAGTCATGAACATCATAAATAATAAACATAAAGCACACACATGATATACACAAAGACATATATTCATGAGGAAACCCATAAAGTGAGAAAACCTCTTCTGCTTGGAATGATAGGCAGTCTTTTAAGTTATGTACATCATATTTCTTTGAGAACCAACTCAAAATGAGGCTACAACCTCTTCTTTAGCAAGCTGCAACTTGCTGAGAGCACCAACTCTCTGGTTTTTCTAGCACCCACTAGAAGGAAGCACCAACTCCCTAAGTGTTGTAGCACCAACTGGATGGAAGCAACAACTTCCAATCACACAGGTACCAACTTGTATAATAGAGAACAATGGTTCTCCCTTGCACCAACCTACCACCCTGTATTTTTTGGTTGCAATGAGATGGAAGCTACAACTTCTTGTGTTTAGGCACCCACTTGAAACTCCAAGGACAAAAATCCTCCCTAGCACCACCCTACCACCCTTGTTTTTAAAAATTTTCTTGAATAATAATTTACAATAATACAAACATTTCAACGTTTACCATTTCTTCTCCCGTTCTACAATTCTGGTTTGGTTCTATCTGTTCATGCTCGGATCCACTTCCTGCTTCTTTCCATCTTCTCTTCCTATGTTCTTCTCATGCTCTTAGGTTCTCATACAATCTGTTGTTTTCACCATTTCTTCTCTATCCATATTGTGTTCTTCATCTCTACATCTCTCACACCATGTTCATGCTCTCTACTTGATTACATATAGTTCATCTTGTTTTACCGAGAAATAACAAGTTTCCTATGTCTCAGAATCTTTCTTTTATTCATGCTCTCATCATCCGTTACACTCTACATCTCCAATTCTCAAGAGCCATGATTCCAATGCTCATGAACAATGATTCATCTGCTTTGAAACAATGATTCAGTTAGTGTAACTGAATCATAATTGATCAAGAAATCATGAGATGAAATAACAACCCTTCGATTAGATTCAATTTGATTAGTGTCGTTGGATTTTACTTCGAGGTGGATCCTGAAAGCGTTAGCTGTTTCTGCTATCTTCCACTGATGTGACCATGAGTGATGTTATGATGTGACCATGCGATTACAGGCACAACCACGAAAAATTAAGACACGAGCATGTTCTGGCCCCACAATGCGATGAGACCATCGATCTCATGATCTTGACGGTGCTCCTAAACTGATGGTTCAGATCTATCCACTCAAGTATGCAGATCATATCTACCCTTCCTAAATCAACGATTGAGATTTAATTCGTGATCCGAGCCCCAAGAGTTTCAAATCTCAAATCTCTCTTTTCCCATACGCCAAACTTTCGGAGATGACAATCCATTGACGTGTGTCCCTCTTGGATCAACGGTCCTTGTTCACTTTGGGAATTTGACCTTTCAACCAGATCATTGGTTCTCTGGTCCCTTTCTCTATCAATGATTTATTTCATGGAAATGAATCAATGGTTAGATTTTATCCTTACACTCATCCTTTCATTGTTCAATCCGATGGCTAGGACATAATCAAACATTGAGATGGACGGTTGTTGGAACTTCGAGATTTCAACTTTTTAAACTTACAATATCCTTCCACTATACTATGATCAACAGTTGAGAATACACCCAAGGTGATATTTCAGATTAGAAAAATTGTGTCCTTGCTGACATGGTTTGCCACATGTCCTTACTGAGGTTCTCTGCTAATGTGGGTGAGACGTGTAGGCAAAGTAGTCGAGTGTGGAGGCAGAGAATGGTAGTGGAGTGTGACATGTAGCAGGTAGTGGAGTGTGACGTCGGAGCACGAAGGTGGTATGTATGAGTGGTTTGGTGGTTTACTCGGAGGGGTGGTTAGGCGGTAAGTGGTAATGAGTGAGGGGGGTCTGAGTTAATAGGAAGGTGACACGTATGAGGGTCCCACATGGAAAATACCACCAACTTGGACCCCCCGAGTTAAATATAGAAATGTTGGGGGGGGGGGTACGATATTCCCTGTTGACCGTATATCTTAGAGCCCGATTATCAGCCATTGAAATTAGGGTGCCCTTATTCTAACTTATCCTTTCCTTCCACTTTAGAATGATCTGATGACTGAACTTTAATTCATATGATCCTATGGTCAAGGATTTATTTTCTCTCTCCGACTCTCTGGACTTCAGGGATTTCAAATCTAAAACTTACGCTTTGGATTTGATGGCCCAGATCCACTTCAGATTATATGACACTTGAGATATTCTTCGGACTATCTGATGGCTCCAATATTCTTCGGATGATCCAACGGTCAAAAATTTATTTCGGCTCTCTGGCTCTCCAAGCTTCGGTTATTTCAAATCTCAAACTGAAACTCTCGAAGTGATTTCTCTGGAGCGTAAACTCCTCACATATTTAGACCCGAAATGAATGTCATTCATTGATCAATATATTAGATCAATGACTCGATCTGTCTGAGATGCAACTTTTCCTTGGATTAAATCCAACAGCTCTCCATATTTTCTTATACTATCCTCCCATTTATTTCAATCGGACGACTAACAAAAATTTGGGTGATCGAGATCTCAGATCTCATCCCTTGCTTATCCTGTTCTTCCATTAATTCAATATGATGGTTGTCAGTCCTCTGGATCAGTTATCCAATGAGCATTGTCGCTCTTCCTCCTAAGCTTCTGATCTCTCTGACTTATAAAGTTTTCTAAGTGTTCACGGGTCTCAACCTTTTCTCCTCCTGCGAGTCCATCTCTTAGACCTCGTCTGCACTTCTGGACCGCTATCTCTTCTGAGCTTTCTCATCTTCTGTGCTCTTGAGGTTTTGTTCGCTGTTGTTCTTGCCATCAATGACAAGCACACGCTACCTGTAAAACATGCCAACATATTATTTATAAAAACAAAAAATATACTATAGCGCACACACACATTAAACATAGATTTTACCCTGGAAACCCAAATCGAGAAAACCAACAACTTGTTTAGAGTTGCACCTCTAATATTTGTTTTTCATTGTCTTCTTCATTTTTTAAAATATAATAAACATATAAAATATTATTGCATCAAAAACCCTAATAAATTGACTTGGATTAGTCAACACAACTGATTCCTTAACTGGAATTAGAAAACCATTGACAAAAACCATGTGCCAAAAAGCCACCAAAAACATATTAAAAAACAAAAAAAATGTTAAAATTTTTTTGGGGAGGGGATCCGCCCCCAAACCCCCTTACAAGGGGGACCCCATCCCTCCCCCATTGCTCCCATATTGATGTAAAATATATGGGATCAAGTTTCCAAGGAAAATAACACATACCCAACATTATTATCATAGTAGTTTTTGGCTTTAGGGGGAATCCCTTGTTGCTAGGGGTTCTATTATCTTCGGTCTTTGATAAACTTGGTTTCAGTGGGAGCCCTATTGTAGTGTTTCTTTTGTTGAAAGAGAATGGAAAGAAGTTCTAAGATAGATATTGAAAAAATTAATGGGAAAATATTTGAGATTTGGAAGATGAATATGGAGGATATTATGGTAGATAAAGAATAATGGGTTGGTATGGATCCTGGTACTGCACCTACGAGTATGTCGATAGAAGACTAGGTAAATTTGGATAGGAAGAAAAAGAGAACAATCTGGTTGTGTCTGTCAAATTTAGTATTACTAAATGTCTCAGGATAGACTGAATCTATTGAATTATAGGATAAGTTAGGGGATTTATATCAATCTAAGTCCATGGTAAATAAATTTTTCCTTAAAAAGAACCTATACCTCATGAGGATTAATGACAGATAATTAGTGAAAGAGCATCCAAATTCCTTCAAAACTATGTTAATTCAGTTCTTGTCTATGGATATTAATATTTTCATTGAAGATAAGTGAATTATATTACTGTGTTCGTTGATAGATTTGTGGGATATTATGGTTGTATTTATTGGTAGTAGTGGTCATTAAAGTTTGATGATGTGGTTTCATCCCTATTATCAGAATAAAGGAGGAGAAAAACATGGATATCTAGATAACAGATTCCTTATCTATAAGAGGGAATACCCTGGATATAAATGAAAACAATTCCTTGAGTAGGAGACATAAATCTAGAGGTAGTTCTAAATATCTAGGAAAATCCTTAAATAAATGTTGGAAATCTAGTAAAGCTATGAATTTCAAGAAGGATAGTAGATACAATTTAGTGTTGGAGAGGGAAGGGATCTGATGATGCTCCTTCCACAAAAGGGAAATCTTCCTCAGAAGAAGGAGGGTATGTGTACTTGGATTCTTCAAGAACAAATGTAGATCATGATGTATGGATAATTGATTCATGTGTTTCTCTTCATATGAAACCCAAAAAGGAGTGGTTATATGCATATGAAAAGTATAATGGAGGTGAAATTTTCCTAGGAGATGGATCAATATTGAAAATGATAGGATGTAGAAAAGTAAAGTTGCAGCTCAAGGATGGAAGGATTATAAAACTCATTGGGTTTTTTCACATTCCATATATGGCTAGAAATTTAATATATGTATGTAATATGAGTGATACAGGTGTACATACTATGTTTGAAAAAGAAACTTGTAATATTCTTGGAGGAGAAACGGTGTTTATGAGGGTAGTTCTGAATGGAACTCTATGTAAGTTGTTGGGAAGCACAATTAGTAATGGGTGTAACAATTATGTTGTTCATGCAGGTGAAGAAGACAAAACAAGTCTGGTCTCTAGAAAAAAGACAATGTCATGACACCAAAGAATGGCACATATTGGAGAGAATGAAATTCAAGAACTACACAGTAAATGTATGGTTGAAGGTATGTCTAATTTCACAATAGAATTTAATTTCTATCAACATTACATATATGGTAAACAAAGTAGGGTAATATTGTCATCTAGTGCTGCAAAAAAAGGGGGGACATTAGAGATAGTACACAGTGATGTGTTTGGAACTATGCATGTTCCATCACTAGGTAAATATATTTACTATCTTTCCTTCATTGATGATTTCTCTAGGATTACATGGATTTATTTCCTTCGAAATAAATTTGAGGTATTTAGTAAATTTCAATATTTTAAGGCTCTTGTGGAGAATTGGATAGAGAATAAAATAAATTTGTTGAGGAAAGATAATGGTTGAGAGTTATGTGGTTATAATTTCAAGGAATTTTGTAAGAACTGTGGGATAGCAAGGTACAATACTATTATGTACACACCTAAAGAAAATGGGGTTGCATAAATGATGAATATGACACTCATGGAAAAATCAAGGAGAATGATCAGTGGTGCCCGATTAGGATAGGAATTATGGACATATGCAATGGGTATTGCATGTTACCTAGTAAACAAAACACACTCATCAGTATTAGTTGAGAAGAATCCGCATGAGGCATGGACTAGTAAGAAAGCCTCTCTTGAATATATCATATTATTTGGTTGCAATGCTTATGTACATGTTCCAAAGGAAAATAGGAGTAATATGGATAATAAAGATGAAAAGTGTATCTTTATTGGTTATAAAGATGGTATAAAAGGATATAAACTTTAGAACCCAAAATGTAAGAAGGTTTTCCATAGTCAGGATGTTGTATTTATAGAGGTTAAGTATGTTCCCAAATAGGTAGTCCCACCAAAATAAAAATAACCAGAGACAATAGAGTTTGATTCGGAGGGTGAAGAATATGGCTCAACAAAATAATATGAATACAAATAAGAAGAAACTCACACTCCTACATTCAGGAGATCGTTTCAACAAACAAGACAATATAAAAATGTATTCTCCAATTTATTTTCTTTCTGATTTTTATTTTAATTTTATTGATGATGATCTTATAACTATTATGGAGGTAATGGATTCAAGGGATGGAAAAATATGGAAGACCATTGTTGAGGAAATGGTAGCCTTGGTTAAAAATGAGTCTCAGGATCTAGTTGAGTTGTTAGTTGGAAGAAATATTGTTGGTAGAAAATGGGTGTTTAAGAAGACATTGAATGTATACTGTAAAGTGGAGAAGTATAAATCTCTCCTAATAGAAAAATGATATTCCTAGTTAGGGGGAATTGATTTTGGTGACATATTTTCTCTTGTTGCTAAATTGACTTATATTGTATTTTTTTTTGTCTGATGCTGATTATTTTTATCTTGAAGTAAAACAGATGGATGTAAAGAAAAAATTCCTACATGGGGATGTTGAAGAATAAATATAAATTAAACAACTAGAAGGTTTTGCAGTTAAGGGTAAGAAAGAGGTAGTTTGCAAGATAAAAGAGTCTCTTTTTGGGTTAAAACAATATTCAAGAATGTGATATCAAAAGTTCGATACTTATATTTTTGGACTTCGTTTTAGAAGAAGAAAATATGATCACAATGTGTATTTCAAATTAGTTGGATATCATTTTATTTATGTATTGTTTTATGATGATGATATTTTGTTGATTGGAAACAATTAGGAAATCATCAAGAAGGTATCAACCCATTTGTCTTCTAAATTTGATATGAAATATCTTAGTGCTACAAATTTTATTTTGGGAATGGATATTAAAAGAGATCAAGAAAATAGGAAAATGTGGTTGAATTAGAAGAAATATGTTGATACAATATTATAGAGGTTTAATATTAAAGAGTGTAAACCGGTGAAGGCCCATATTCATGTAGGTGCAAACTTATTTGTAGAACAATGTCCCAAGACATAGGAAGAGGAAGAGGACATGTCCCATGTTCCTTATTCTAGTGTAATTGGAAGTTTGATGTGTGTAATGGTATATAATATATTGGACATTGCATTTGCAATGGTATTTTTGAGAATTTTTATGTCAAAACTATGGAAGGATCATTGGACACGTATAAAAAGCGTTTTCAGGTATTTGTGTGAAACTACAGATTATGGAATTTTATAGCAAGGAAGACTTCAAGAAGATAGAGTATTGGACATACATGTATCTATGGATGTAGACTAGTATGGATATATGGATCATATAATATATACAAGTGGTTATGTGTTTAACCTATTTAGAGGAGAAATCAGGTGAATTGAGACATTTTGAATTTGATGTCTCAATTAAAGAAGAAGAATAAATGGAATATACTCATGCAGGTAAGGAACATGTATGATTACATAGATTATCTATAGGTATTTTTTTTTACAACGGGCTATAAGGTCTGATTGTGATAGTTAGAGTGCAATATTTCTAGCAAAGAAGCCAACTTATCATTCTAAGACAAACAACATTGATGTTCAGTGCCACTTCATGAGAGACATGATTGAAGACAATAAAGTGTTTTTGGTGAAAGTGGACACTTTGAAGAATGTTTCATATTCATTAAAAAAAATTGTGAGCACTGAGAAGTTTTCTTGGTGTAGAGAAACAATGGGTATTTCTACCTGAGAATGTTGATCATTTAATCCTCAATCCCCTGTATGCAAAGAAAAAAAACATGTCCAATAATATTGGGTATGTGTATATTATTTTCATGACTATACCCATGCTATTTACATTGCATATGACACAATATGGGGCTCACATGGGGGAGGATCCCCCAAGGAAAATGTTTGGGGTTGTCTTTGGTATTTTTGGCCAATGTTTTTTCATCCCATTGTAATGTAATTATATTCAGTGAATCTAATCCAGATAAATGGACTAGGGTTTTAGATTCCATGTGATCCTATATATTGTATTTTAATGGTGAAGTTAATATAATGATATTTATATGTTTATCCCTAACAATTTTGTTCATTTCCCTAGTTAAGGGTTTCTAGGATAAATTTCTATGTACTATGTCTGAATGATGTCTTTTTTTTTCTCTATTTTATAAAGAATATATGTGTGCATTAGTATATTGTAAAGTTTTAAAACATACACACTCATAGGTCAAAGGTGATATTTCTAGTGGATATTGCAAGGAATTCTCCACATATAATCCAATCTACCGATAATTAACCTTTTCATGCAAAGGGGTACAAATCATTTCATGTTCCTCAAGACTTGGACTAGTGCATTTTTCATCATGATAGTCTAATTTCAATTCTATATGATGTTGAATTTCATCAATCAAATATTCACCATGGAATTCAATTTCATAAACTAGATTCACTTTGAAATAAAAACATCTTCCAATGTAGAACAAGTCATCGAGGTTTTCATATTTTTCATGGACTGAGAGAGAGTGCACTAATACTTCTTCACATTTTACCCATTCAACATCATCAAATGATAGATCAAAAGGATCAATATTCTGACATGTGGTATCATTCATTATGTTCTCAACTTCATTTATATAAGGATACATAAAATTTAGATAATTATCACCCTCTAAGTTCTCATCCTTGAATCAATAAATTCACCAAGTTGATATTTCTCTAAGGATACTTATACAAACTCCTCCCTTTCTAGATTGTAAACGAATTCATCAAGAGGTCTCAAATTTTGGGAAAAGGTGCATGTTGATAAGTTATTTTATTGACAAAGAAGGGAAATACAATTTTTGTTTCGATTTGTAGAATTGGAGTGAACCCTGGATAGAGAATGTAGCTAACAAAAATTCACACAAAGGA
>ML808136.1:20962-37749 GCA_009831015.1 Picea engelmannii | reverse complement strand
ATGTGTGACTGATGATCTTTACTCTTACTATCCATATGTTGTATGATTGGTTGATGACACATGAAGAAATATTAATAATTATTTAAAAGGCATAAAATTGTTTAAGCTTATAAACAACTCATTCACCCCCCCCCCTCTCAGTTGTTCTAGTATTTCCAACAATATGATCATGTATGGCCCTAACCAATGCACCCTAAACTTTCTCGAGTGTTGTAAGAACTTGTTTTCATAGATAAGTACTAAATATCTTGTGTGGAATTTATTTTTCTTGATATGTATATCATGCCATTCCTTTTCATGTTCCTTTTGTACTTGTTGATGGTACCTTGCAACAAATTGGTCTTCCTCTAATAGCTTGTAACTATGATAGTCTTTCTTCTATTGCACCAGAATTTGTAAGGTATGTCATCACAACAATGAACATACTCAGTATAATAAATTCCATGGGCATGAATGCTTCTTGACCCTACACTAATCTAAATGGTGTCTAACCTGCCAACTTATTTCATGTATTTCTATAATCCCATAACACTACAATAATCCTTAAATCCCATTTGTTCCATCCTACATTACAAACCTTTGTCAATGCATTCTCAAATATATTATTGAAGGCTGCCACAATTCCATTAGCTTGAGGGTGATATTGACTGATGTTTTGATGCTGAATATGGAACTCTTTTGTTAATTCTGAAATTGTCTTTTTCAAAATGCGAGTCCCCTAATCACTCATAAGTACTTTAGGAAACCCAAACCTCGTAACTATGTTCTAAAATAAGAATCACACAATGGTCTCTATGCTGCAATCCATAACTGGTTTTGCCTCTTCCCATCTTGTCAACTATTCTGTCACAATAATTGTGTACCTGACTCTTGTTATCCTCATTGGTGGATTAATTGGTCCGATAAAATCCACTGCCCCTTTGTCAAATTCCTATAATGTGACTTTCATATTCAATGGAATCTCATCCCTCGGTGATGACCTTCCTACTCTCTGAAAAACCTTGCATCTCTGACAATATTCCTAAGCATCTTTATGGAGGGTGAGCAACCAAATCCCTGCATGCAATATCTTCTATGTTGTTTCCTTCCTTTCATAATGATCTCTTGCAATTCCATCATGTTCCTTTGCTAGGATCGTCATTCTTTCATTTTCTATAACACATCGTCACAGTATCCCATCTACACCCAACTTGTATAAGTTTCCTATGATCAAATGATAATCCATTTCTTTAACCACTATTTTTTTCTTCTGTGCTACTATCATATTGGATGGAGTAATTCTTGTACTAAAAAATTGGACAATCTCTGCAAAGTGGTCATCTATCATTTGAAATGAGAATAAATGCACATCTTGTAAACTATGACCTAGGTTTCTTTCATCTTATCCTAATAGTATTGGCAACAAATTGTTTGGTCTTGCCTTAAATTTCTCTAGTTTCATAATACCTTTGAAATCATACTCCTAGAACAACAATAAACATCTATAGATTCTTCCCCCCAACACTCGCTTGTTCACTAGATCTCACAATGCAAAGTGGTATGTATTCATATAGAAATGGGACCCCAACAAGAAGTTTCTAAACTTCTTCAAGGCATAAACCATTTCCAAGCTTTTCCTTGTTTTTGTCCTGTAATTCTTCTCAACAGTCAACAACTTCCTACTAGCGAAGGAAATTGGATGGTCTAACTCTCCCTCTCCTGGATGGGATAAAATTATGTCATGTGATATCGATGATGCATATACATGAACATGAAACTCTTTTTTCCAATCCGAGAACACTAGAATGGGTGCAATTACTAACTTCTACTTCAATACATCCAGATCCTATTGACAGTCTTAATTCCACCGAGACTTAGCTTCTTTGTTTAATAAATTTTCCATAAGAGTTGTAATATGCACATAGCCTTTAATAAATTTCTTGTAATATCCGGTATGACCCAACATTGTTCTCAACTGTCTCACCAATTTAGGTAGTGGAAAATCAAAAAATATTGTTGTCTTGGTAGGATCAACAACCAAACCCTGCTTGCATACCACATGACTCAACAATATCGCAAAAGGTGCATAGAAAATACACATCTTTAAATTTAATGATATTTAATATTGTCTACATCTATCAATCATCAATTGTAGATTTTCTTTATGATGTTTCAATAGGATAAATAAACTCCAATCATCTAAGTAGACTTCAATAAACTTATGAATAAATTCCTTAAATGTTGCGACAACTACTCTAGAAAACACAATAGGTGCTATCTTTAACCCAAACAACATCACTCTGTACTAGAGTATTCCCCATTCTATCACAAATGTTGTCTAATGTTTGTCTTCTGGCACAATATTTATCTGATGGTATCCTAAAAATCCATCAATGAACAAGTATCCCTCCTGCCCTCCTACGTTTTATAACACTTTGTGTGTAAAGGGGGTCGGAAAAGAGTCATGTAAACATGCATCGTTCATCTTACTTAGGTATACACAAATGTGAATACCTCATATTTTGTTATCTTGAACTACCATTGGGATTATCCATTCAAGATCTACAATGGGCTCAATGATACCAACTTCTATCATTCCATCAAGCTCTTCCTTCACTTTTTCCTTGTACTTTTTATTCAATCTATAAGGTCTTTGTGTTTTTGTATTAGTGTCTAGTTTTAACGAGATCTTCATATTTCCTAATTCCCTAGCTATCCCCTTCATATTTGAAAAAGGTTGTCGAAAAGAGATCTTCATATTTGCACAATAAGTCTACAATCTTTTCAAAAGTCTGATCATTCCAATAGTCACCAATATTCAGGAACTTAGGTTTCTATGTTGTGCCAATATACAATTTTCACACTCATAATGTATTTTAACATGCATCATATTCAAGTTACAGAAATTCTACGATGTGTTTCCCTTCAATCTCTGGTACTTGTTCATTTCTTGGATCTTCTTTAGTAACATTGTAACATTCCAATAATTCATGGATTATCGCAAATTATTTATGTGCACTACACATAGGTACTATTTCTATCTGATCTTCTTCCATAAAAATGTTTCTTCTAATGACTTGTAGAGTTGCATCTACAAAGCATGAATCAACCTCAAAACTAAATGTTACCTTAACATTATGCATGAGCTCTTCCTAGTTTGTTGTCCCTCTATGCACTTATAGCTCTAGATAATAATTCTTGGGAACCATCTCAATTGTATGTATGAACATGTGCACCCATTCGTTCTTTGGAACCTCTCTCCAATTTTTCATACAATGTGTAACATAATCTATCAGATTTCTCATCCTTGTATACTTGTTCATAATTTATTTTGTTCCAAATCTAAGCTTCATCAACCCTTTACAGTGTTGTCAATCCCCTCTTCCTTCCTTGTGTGTCTCCCACCATCTCCCTAGGGTTTCTCTCAGTGCAACATCTAATGCCAACAATATTTTTTGTTTTGGTATCTGCAACTCATATTCTTTAACAAAATAAATTACCTCATTTAATCCATCGAACCTTGGTGTATCACATACCTCTGTTATGATCTAGTGCAAAGATCAACTAATGTGAGCACATCTTCGGATCGATACTTCATGCAATGTGATATGCCCATGTTAAATTCCTTCTTCCAATTATGAGATAATTCTTATCCAACTAAGCACACCATATGTAGTGCAATTGATGTAGTCAACCATGTGTGCGGTCATATTATATAGGTTATCAATTTATTTTCTCACAGCCTCCACATACCTTCTTACCTTTGTGGGGCCTAATGGTGTAGTGACTTTTAAGACTCCTCCTTCAAAAATCCTTTCTCTCTTCTTCAAGTTAATAATTTCCTAGCTATCAAAGCCCCAATTGAGTCTGAGTAATGTTGGATAAAAATGACTATTACCCATGATCTCAATGACCTAAAATTCAGCTACATTTCTCACTCCATCTATGTTAACAAGTACTCCCACCAGTATCTTGATCAGTATTATCTTATGTTGCTTGGCCAACCTCAACTGAACAATTGAACAAAACATCTTCGGTTTCCCCATCATTTCCCACATCTGTCTCGGAAGAAAATTTACATCCAATCATGAGTCCAATATGACATTATCCATGTCATACTCTCTTATCCATGCACTTATTCTGAATTCTTTGTTTTTCCTCTTCTTCTGCAATACTTGGTTCACTGATCTATGTGACGTAGGTACTTCTTGGTATTGGGTGTATTTATCGATCATCCTGCGTAGTGCATTCAATGGTTCTTTTTCCTTCATCAACTCTAAACAACACTTTAGAAAATATTACAAAGTATTTCCCTTTTCAATTGGAATTTTTGGAATGGTGTGATCATATACTTGTGGCATATCATATACTTGTGGCACATTTGACATTGATGCTATCTAGTCTGGTCCTAGTATCTCCTTCCTGGATTACTAATATGCATATTTCTCTTTCTATGGATTAAATGTTGGCATAGGATCGATTTCTTTCCTTATCGATTGCTCGGCCCCATTTCCTTTTTTTGTCGCATCCTCTCCAATTCTCATTCCCCCACACGTAACAAATTCTACTCTGGGATTATAATCTCACTCCTAGGATTCTATCATATGTATGTTCTGGTACTGGTTCTGGTTCTAATTTTGATTCCCACTTGCCTACCATTTCACTAGCAATTGAGGACTATATATGCCTGTTGTGAGAAATCTTACCTTGCGGATATAATAAGCTCCCCTTTGGATCAAGGCTCCTATCTTTGGTCTGTTATCCCCATTTTTTGGGATAACTAAGGATATCGTGTCTTAAAGCCCTTAGGTTGCAAATATGGAGTGCTAAGAGACTACAAGACCAACATTGTCCACTTGCACATACACTACAACAAAACAGGAAATTGGCGCCTAAAATAATGTCGTAATTTAGTGTATTTTAGTTCAGGAATTGGACACCTTTTTTGACACAAAATTGGGTGCAATATGGAATTTTAATAATTATGCCAAATTTAACACTGGAATTAGCGCCAGATTTCACGCCAAATTCAACACCAGGAAAATAACACCAGGAATAGCATATGGAATAGAGCCATAAGTAGGGTCAGGTTTAGCGTTAGGAATAGCACTAGGTTTAGCATCGGGAATAACGCCAAGAATAGAACCAAAATTAGCACCAAGAATAGTGCCAAGTTTAGTGCTAGGTGTTTCTTCCAGTTTTTCTTCTGATGTGCCTTCCAATTTTTCTTCCATTTCGGCACCACGAATATCACCAGGTGTAGTGCCAGGTGTTGCTTCAAGTTTTTATTATAATATTCCTTCGAATTTTTCTTCCATTTTGGCTTCTGGTTTGGCTTCCAGTTTTACGTCTAGTTTTTCTTCTGATATGGATTGCAACTTTTCTTCCTGTTTAGCTTTGGGTTTGGCTTCCAATGTTACATGTAATTTTTCTTCCCATTTTTCTTCTCTTTTTGCTTCCCGTTTTGGCTTCAAGTTTTGCTTCTGGTGTGTCTTACAATTTTTCTTCCAATTTGGCTTCCATTGTTGCTTCCTTTCTTCCTTCCAAAAATGCTTCTTGTTTTTCTTCTAGTTATTAATTTAATATGGCTTATTTTAATTTAATTAGTTAAATGTATCATGTCTCTTAAATAAATTATATGATTATACAGTAAGTCATATAAATGAATTTGAAATATTTTAAAGGATAACATTTATAAAGAATTTTTAGGGAAACAAACATACATACAAATTAATAACATCATTATACTTATTAAGTATCCATCAAAATAGAATCTACAAAATCCAGTATATATAAAATAGCAAGATAATTATTATAACATGATCACCATATATAATGAAAACAATTGAGTCAAATATGTATAATTTAAGTGAATTTTACGACATCCATCATGAGCAGTGAATCAAAACCATCGTACGTAATAACTATGCATCCAAAAATCATCAACCACTTTCAATATTTAAAAATTGACGAGTCAATATTGATAATATCATCATCATATATAAATAAAAAAAGTGAAATTCAAATATTTATTCTAGTAGATCAATAAGATCTAAAAATGATACAATTCAATATGATACGTCATGCCCAAATGATATAAGTCAACACGAAACATGTCAAAATGATACAACTCAATAATACGATACTGGAGGCCATGAAAATGATGCATATGATAGTAACCATGAAAAG
The DNA here is from genome assembly GCA_009831015.1 of Picea engelmannii. Classification (NCBI taxonomy): domain Eukaryota; kingdom Viridiplantae; phylum Streptophyta; class Pinopsida; order Pinales; family Pinaceae; genus Picea; species Picea engelmannii. The sequence goes on along the minus strand of ML808136.1, from coordinate 31,581 downwards.
AGTCATTATAAAAATATATAAAAATTGATCGATGATGCAGTCGATATGATCATGAAGGTCATTTGCTGCTACCAACAACTACCCCAACATCATCATCAACATTGTGATCATGATCATCATTTGCATCGGCATCAACATTACTGTCATCTGTATCTGTGTCATCATGAGCATCATGTGCCATCTCAGCATCAGACCCAACGTCATGATATGGATCTATTTGTTGAGGATGATCTAGATCTTTTGGAAGATCTTTGTTATGCAAAAACAAACATTTAGAATGAAAATTTATTTTTTATTTCATGCAATAATTAATTTCTCTGTTATCTATCTAATATTACAATATATGAAATGAAATGATAATCATAGTACATCATATAAAAGTACACATATGATAATAAAATTTCAAGTAAGTTACAATTAAGATGTCAATCCAATTATGTAAAAAATTAAAAAATTCTAATAAACGTTACTAAATATCATAAAAAAATTCCATGCCTAGCCTTGCCATGCCTTGCCTTGAAAAGAAATGCCTTTCCTTGACATGTCTTTCCTTGCCTTGACATGCCATGCCTTGCCTTTCCTTGACATGCCATGTCTTTCTTTGTCATTCCATGCCTTCCCTTGACATGCCTTTACTTTCCTTTACATGTCTTTCCTTGACATGCCTTGCCTTGACTTGATATGCCATTTCTTTTCCTTGACATACGATGCCTTTCCTTTCCTTTACATGGCATTCCTTGCCTTGCCTTGACATGCCATTCCTTGGCTTGACATGCCATGCCTAACCTTTCCATGCCTTTCCTTGACAAGCCATGCCTTGCCTTGACATTTCTTTCCTTGCCTTGACATGCCATGCCTTTTCTTGCCTTAACATGCCATGCCTTTCCTTGACATCCCATGCCTAGCCTTGCCATTCCTTTCCTTTACAAGACATAACATTCCTTGACATGTCTTTCCTTTCCTTTCCTTGATAGTCCTTGCCTTTCCTTGCCATGCCATGCCTTGCCTTTCCATGACATGCTTTGCCTTGACATTCCATTATTTGCCTTGACATTCTTTTTCTTGCCTTCACATGTCATGGTGTGCCTTGACATGTCTTACCTTTCCTTAGCATGCCTTGCCTTTCCTTGACATTCCTTCCCTTGCCTTGACATGTCTTGCCTTTCCTTGACATGCCATGTTTTTCCATGCATTTTCATGCCTTACCATGAATTTCCTTGTAATGCCTTGCCTTGATATGCCATGCCTTGGATTGCAATCCCTTTCCTCGCCTTACCTTTCCATTCCTTAACCTAACATGACTTGCCTTTCCTTGACATGCCTTGCCTTGATAGACCTTTCCTTACATTTACATGCCTTGCCTTGACATGTCATGCCTTGCATTGACATTCCTTTCCTTGACATTCCATGCCTTGCCTTGACTTGACATGCCATTCCTAGCCTTCCCAAGCATTTCCTTGACAAGCCATGCCTTTCCTTTCCTTTACAGGCCATGTTTTTCCCTAACATGCCTTGCCTTTCCTTGACATGCCTTGCCTCGACAAACCTTGCCTTGCATTGACATGACTTTTATTGACATGCCATACCTTGCATTGAAAGGCCTTGCCTTGAAATTCCATGCCTTTCCTTGAAAAACCTTGCCTTCCATTGACATGAATTTCCTTGACATGCCATGCCTTGCATTGAAATGCCATGTCTTGCCTTGCCTTGACATGCCATGCCTTTCCTTGACATGCCATGCCTTTCCTTGACATGCCATGCCTAGCCTTGCCATGCCTTGCCTTGACAAGCCATGTCTTGCCTTGACAAGCCATGCCTTGCCTTGACATGTCTTGCTTTTCCTTGACATGCCATGGCTTTACTTTCCTTGACATGCCATGCCATCAAGGATGATTTTAGGCCCTAAATTTCTCTCATGGGATAATTTTCCATGATTTTTCCCAAAACAATATTCACTATTCTAAAAATGATTAGCCCAAATTATATAAGATAAAATTATTTTACCTTAAAAATCGCCAAAATTTTATAGAAACTATACTAAATCCTTATAAATTTGAATATTTTTACAAAAATATCACCAAATATTTTATAGTTGTCATATGAAGGATTAGTAAAATTCGCCAAGGTTTCTACATTTAAAAATAAATTTCCATCCTTAAAATCATCCCTGCATGCCATGCCTTTCATTGAGATGCCATGCCTTTCCTTGACATGTCCTGGCTTGAATTGACATGCCATGCCTTGCCTTTCCTTTACATGCCATGCCTTTCCTTTTCATGCCATGCCTTTCCTTGATATGCCATTCCTTTTCTGAACATGCCTTTCCTTTCCTAGACATGCATTTCCTTGACATGACATGTTATTTACTTTCCTTGACATGCCATGCATTGCCTTTCATTTACACACCATTCCTTTCCTTGACATACCATGTCTAGCCTTTCCATGCCTTGCCTTGAAAATCCATTCCTTTCCTTGGCATGTCTTTCCTTGCTTTGATATGCCATGCTTTTCCATGCGTTGTATGCCTTACCATGACTTTCATTGTAATTAATTTCCTTTCCATGCATTCCCTTGCCTTGCCTTTCCATGCCTTGCCTTGATATGCCATGCCTTCCCTTGAAATTCCTTTCCTTGCCCTGTCTTGCCATACTTATCTCTAACATGTATTTCCTTTCCTTGACATGCCTTTCCTAGACATACCTTTCCTTGCATTGACATGCTTTTCCTTGACATGTCATTCCTTGCATTAACATGCCTTTCCTTGATATTTCATGCCCTGCTTTGCTTTGACATGCCCTGCTTTGCTTTGACATGCCATGCTTTGCATTGACATGCCATACCTATCCTTTCCATGCCTTGCATTGACAAGCCACACCTTTCCTTGACATGTATTTCCTTGCCTTGACATGCCATGCCTTGCCTTGCTTTGACATGCCATGCCTTTCCTTTCCATGTCATTCCTTGCCTTGACATGACTTTCCTTTCCTTGACATAACTTTCCTTGAATTGACATGCCATTTCCTTGTCTTGACATGCCATGCCTTTCCTTTCCTTGACATGCCATGACTTTCCTTGACATGCCATGCTTAGCCTTGCCATGCCTTGCCTTGAAAAGCTATGTCTTTTGTTGCTTTGATATGCCATGCCTTTCCTTGAGAAGTCATCCCTTGCCTTGACATGCCTTTACTTGTCCTAACATGCCATGCTTTTCCATATGTTGTCATGCCTTACCATGACTTACCTTGTAATTCCTTGCCTTTCCATGCATTCCTTGCCTTGCCTTGTCATGTCTTGTCATGCCTACAAGATGTCATCTTCGCCCACAAGCCTATGGGGAGAGATGAGAGATGCCTCCTATAAAATGCCTCTTAAAAAATATATAAGTACAAATAATTACCAATAACATGAATTGATAAATTAAAACATAAACATACTTGTGTTTTGGATAAACAAACTTCAATTTTATTATTGGATAGTACAATAATTTCCAATACATCATTATATTATAGGGATTCAACATCAATTAGAAAAACCAAAATTTCACAAGAAGTATGGATAAAGTTGCAATGTACATGCACTCTATCGGATGGTGCTTTTTACCATACAAACCACTAAGACTTTTATTACCATGTACAATGCCCATCTAGATCACAGTGCAAGACTTAACATTCACCTCCAAGAGAAAATATTGAGTACATAACAAGATCTGTTAAGAGGAAATTTTTCATAACTAACAATCTGTGTAGCATCATTATCATATGAACCTGAATAACTACTAGAATGGGATTTAAGTTTTACTAGGTACAATTCTCACCATGCTTAGTCTGCACAACTAATTTTGTGTTTCATACTTCTTGGCTTGGAATATCTTTTAGAGATAATAATTCATCATTTATCATGGTGAAAATATTTCATCATTTCATCATATATTTAATTTGATTAGCCCATTATGGCATAATGCATATATTTTTCCCTTCTACACCTTTGAACTCATATCCTTCAGATATTGCAATAAGTAGTAAGGGACACTCAAGTTCTTTTCTAGATTTTGATAATAAAAATGACTTAGTTGATGCAATAACTTGAAGTGAAGGGAATAAACCATGCTACTCCTACCCTCACAAATTATATATTTCATGAGTTACATAGTCACCTCATCCCACAAGATAAGATCTTCAAAATAATGACTAGAAGTGAAATCTCTCTCACAAGATTGATGAAGTAAAATTTACATCACAATCCTTTTGTCTGACCATTGACTCACCAGTCAGATGAGAATCAATGTTTCTTGAATAGTCATCCTTTTACACCACTGACATAGAACATGTCTTGTTCACTGAAATCACCTTCTCCACATATTGGCAGTCCAACATGTCAAAAATTTCTGTTTTCTTCTCTAAAGAAGCACCATTTCATCTTCACTCTCCCAGAGGGTCTTATTCTCATGAATTACAACATATAATGCATAATATATGTGTTGTTTCCTTCTCTTCTTTGTTGATTTGGACTTGTTTCAAAAACAACATTTTTATGTCTTCATTTCTCACAATCTTTCTCACTTGAAACCACTCTAGCCTAAGCATTATGGCTGATATTTCAGTGAAATTATAACTATGTTTCTGCTAAACCAATCCTACATTCTCAACTTTTATAAACCAAAATAAACCGTGTTCTTCAACATCCATATCAACCATCTTTTTTCTATTCTAATCAACAATAAAAGACCTATTAGTTTTTAATTTTTTCTAAGTGTGGGCTATGTTGCATTATACTACTTATTGAAAGTGTTAGCACTCTATAAATTTTGTCTGGATGATAGACAAACAACATAGGTAACTGTTTCAACCAGCTTTAGAGCTAAGGCACTAGCCTGCTCAACTCAGAGAGGGATTTCTCATGTCACTTGATCTTTATTTGTAAATCGGTGGCTAGATTTGGTTTATTTTGGGTTTTTTTTATAAAGTTGTTGGCCAAGAAGAGGAGGGACACTCAAGGCTATGGAGTCAAAATTATGAAAATGAATGAAAACAATTATCAACAAGTAGAACTTTCCAGAGGATAAATACTAAATGAGGCAATGAATCTGAGTTGTAAATTGAAATTTGCAGAGTGTAAGAGGAAAGGGGAAAAACAAGTAACTGCATCAAAGCATTAATTAAATGAATTCTAAATTAGTTAGGAATAAATACACATGGTTTAAATTGCTTTAGTTGAGAGCATCACAAGATGAATTCTGGGCCTTTAACTCTCCAATTTAGACAAACGAAAATGTAAATGGAATTAAAGAACGCAGCAAATACAAACAATGAAGGACGACAAAACTCATATCATAGCCATTAGAATATTTTCATAAACAGTTCAAAATGCTTCTACATATGTATTCAATTAAGTCCCATAAAAATTACAATATCATCTAGAACCACCAGAATTGTGCCCTTGCACTTATGCCCATCATTACTACACTCAAAACCTCTAATACTTATACAATTCGAGTTCCTTTAGTGTGCAACCGGTTACAATAACTAAAATGAAATGTTACAACTTCTACAATGATTAGAAATGACAGTTTTCAGAAAAACTGCTTCATGATCCATGTAGATTCCTCTGACGCTTCAGATCCTTCCTTTGTAAAACCTTTTCACCGTGATGAGGAATTTCATTTATTATAAATTCCATATTTGTTGTAGAAATGCACTCCTGGAAAAATGTTGCACATTAAACATATGATAAATGGTGCATTTATTCCATCGAGCTTCGACAGGAGTGGTTTAATCCAAATTTCTTTTACCTCTGATGTGCTCCACATAAATTCCCTGGCCCACCTTCACATAATTAACCTCCTTACTACTTCAATCCACGATGTGTAATTGCACCCTCCTTCCAACCTTTGACTTTTCCACATTCTAAATTGAGATTTGTGCCTATGATTTGACGTGATTCCATAAATTAAATATTGGATTAAATATTAATATAAATATTTTAATATAAAAATATTATATTAATAATAATAAACCCTTTTTCTATTTTCTAAGGACTTTGGGCTTATGAGGCTTAACACATGAATTTGTGGATAGGATGAGGGTACTTAATAAAATGAATATTTTTTATTTTCAATGGGAATATGAAAATAAGGGTAAAAATGAATGAAGTGATGAAACTAAGGGATTTAGATAAGCATTAAGGCTACGTATATGTTTGGGATATTTGCCAAATTTTTGACTCATGGAGGACATGACTATTTTGGACGATCAATTGAGTGAAGGATTTAGGTGATGGGAGCTTGACAGAGCTGGTGAAAAAGTTTGAAAATATGACTGGAAGAATAACACAAGGACAAGATGCATTGGGAAAAAATAATGCAAATTAACAGGTGATCTACGGTCCACCAATTCTCATCAACTTTTGATATCGGGGGTTGGAAAAATCGATTTTAGGTAGATCACTTTTCTCCCCAATGTACCTCTGAGGGTGCCATGCGTCCACGAATGAAACCGTGGTAGTTTTCCTCGGCCAACCTTCGATTAATTATCCTCCGCGCTATTTCACCGCCTGATATGGGTCTCAGCCGTTGATTTGGGCCGCTTTAAAATCAACGGTCCATTGGGTCCTACATTTCGTGGCTCCTCCATATTTGTCCATATGCCACCAGATGTAGCTTGGTCCCCCAAACTATCACATTTCCACAACGATGCATCTCTTTGCTAAATTTCCGAAACTTGGATCCTCTCTAAAAATTGTTATGGTGATAACAAAAAGTATATTTTTCTCCAAACAAGGAACATAATATACATCTTTAATCATTACCTTCTTACCTCTTAGTTGACGTAGGACATTTCCCTTTCCTAAAATCCTATATTATTTTTTTCCACTCAACAATGCATAATCAGAAGGAAACTTATCCTCTAAAAAATCAACATACCAAAAAATATTGTTAGTAAAATGTATATATGCTCCTAAATCAATGTACCAATGGTCCTTACCACTTTTTGAATCCTTGTGTATGACCATAAACACATAGAACTCTTCCTACTCCTTGTGGATCATCATTGGAAGAATTCTCTTGGTTGGGCTTTGCATCCCACAACCGCTTCCTACAAACTCTAATTACATGCCCTAACTTACCACAATAAAAACATTTAATAGATTTTCTACATTTATCCAACTCAAAATATCTATTTCTATCATTTCTTCTCTCTATTTGTTTCCCTTTCTCCTAAATTTCACTACAAGTGCCACCTCAAAAGACACACTGCTATTCCGAAATTGAATTTTCTATATATCTTGTTGCAAGATCTTAGTGCTCAATTGTGAAAATGTCATATTAGTAGTAAGTAATATTAATGTTCAAGGTCTCAATAAAATTTTCATAGGAAGGAGGCAAACTTTTCAAACTTATAACCACCATATCTTCTTCTTACACATTCCTTTTAATTGAATTCAATTGATCTCTAATATCCTTGATTTTTGGTAAACGATCCTACGAGGATTCAAAATCCCCCATTTAATGGAAAATAATACTATTTAAGGAATAAAGCTCATAATTTGTCTAAGGTTTCACACATGTCTCATAGATTCTCCCACATGACAAATGCGTCATTATCATATTGAACTTTGGGAAGCATCTCATTCATTATCAAGAGCTTGAATAACTTCACAACCTCTCAATTTTGTCCATCATATGTTGCTTGGGCATCCACATCAATTTCACTTTTCACTTCTTTTCCCAATACAACTTTGTCCATACATTTGTATTCAAATATGGAAAGCATCCTTTGTTTCCATGATTTAAAATTCTGACCATTAAACTTTTTGTTTATGTACAACATTATATGGGATAAACTCACCATTTTTTTAAAGGTTTTATATACACCAAACATATATGAATGTATGGTTGCAACTTATTTATGACAACCCTACTACTATCCCAAATAGAAACACACTCTAAATATGAGGCTTGAACTTATTTCCAGTCATGTTAAAAAAACAGAACTTTGGTGTATGCTGAGAAAAATAGAAAATTATTGTTATTGATTCACTTCATAGAATTAAATTTAATTTTAATTCAGACTTACTTTTATCATCTATGATTTTGGTGACTCTTCGAATTTATCTTCGATTCTCATGACAAACTGTCTTCACAACAAATATTCACTTTTGTTTTAATATCAACCCAATTCTACAACTCAACTCCACGATGTGTTCTCCTAAATCTGATTTCTAGTGGTGGTGACCTCACAATGCATCAATACAATTACCACCAATACAACGACTCTTCCAAAAACTTTTATCTGCAAAACGAGGCTCACACAAGTTCAATATCCTCATGAATGTTGACCCAACCCTCCTAAAGTTGGCCTTTAATTCATCCTTGACTACTCAAACAGTCCCCGACTTCAATTCATAATATGGCTTTGTCTCTGCACCTCACATAGAAATATATTCACACAAACAGTGTATCGAGCAATGCGAAGGGTATTTTCTCATGGGTTTCAAAATATCTACCTACACATGTTTCTGTTCACATTGGTATTCTTCTCATAGAAAGTGTGTTATCATATTTCCACATGGTTGTATTCGTATTCCCACATGTATTCCTAGATTTAGTCATTTTCAAACATAACGACTCTTTATTTTGCATCAACCTATAACTTCTCTTCTCGACCAACATTCCTCTATCCAATGTTTGTGATTGCAGTCCCTTGGTGCCCTCTCTAATCATAGCAGTCCCTCAACTCCTTCACTCACCCTTTCTTAACCTCGACCTCTTCTCTTCACCATGGTTCTAATACCATGTGAGTTTTACACACAAGAGTAGATAGGAATACACATTAAAATGAGGAGTGAATTCATTCATATGTAATTAGATGATAAAATGTCTCATTACATAGTAGGAGAAAAGGAGTACATTATGTAACTCCCAAAATACCTAACTATTAACCACTACACTAATTTCTACCTTGAAATCCTCATTATTACATCACTTTATTAGTGATACTCTATTATACATCTAAATATTAATACATCAAAGTTCTAAATATGGCCATTCTTTCTAACAATTGAAAGGTGTATACCTCAGCTCAATCAATATATTAAATAATAACATCAACCCTCAAAGGTGGTAAGTTGTAATGAACTAAATGGTATATACCCCAACTCAACTAATCTAATTGTCCATTGTTGAAGGTGGTAACCAGTTGAATGACCTTATACCCCAACTGAAAAAAATAAGACCTTTTATAATAGGAGGCAAGATGAAAAACCAATACAATATTAAGACCACTAATTCTAAGGTCAAAACTTAAAACTAAAGCTCATGACAATGCATTTATGGAAACAAGCCTTTCTTCTAACAAAAAATTAATGATAAATGAAAACATTTGAAATCATAGCACCAAGAGAAGAAACATGCATTCTATAGCCTAGTATGAGGTGAATGTGTAGTATATGTTCCTAACACTGACATCACAAATGTTGTAAGTCAACCCGATATACTATTTAAAAAAAATAACATCACAATATGGAATATGGGTGAGATGTGTAACATCCATGCTTATAAATCAAAATATAAAAAATTTAAAAGGTAAATATTAAAAAGAAAAGAAATCTAACCTAAAGAAGAAATTTAAAAAAAGAACACAAAGCATTTATTAATACACACACACAAGTGTAGATCCATCTTAACTCTTGATCTTTTAAAAACCAAGAGATTTGCATCTCAATTTATTTTTGACACCTCTCGGTACTTAATAGATATGGAGTTAACATGAATCTACCATTGTTTTTATTTCAGAAGTATCAAGATGAAGTACCTCAATCAAATGTTAAGGGTTGTACTTTTCAATAGAAGAACCATAATAGAAGTTGGTTTTTCACTAGTGCACAGATTGTCCGTGGTACCATAACCGTGTAGGTAAAATAATATACTTCTGACTTCATATATGAACAATAAAGTCATTTAAAAAATTCTCACAATTTTCAGATTTTTCTTATAGTGGAGGAAAGAAAAGACACATAAATTGTGAGAGAATGGGGAAGATGATGGGGAAATGGAAACAATTTTGGGGATAAATATTAACATGTCCCCTTTTAGATAGGTTATCCCTATCCTTTATTGTTTCCATTCTATTGCAAATTAAAGAACCACCTTTAGTGTGGGATGACCTTTTTTAAAACCCCACATGCAACAAAACATGAACTATCCAGAAAAGAGACATAACTAAAAAAAACACTTTACATGCATAATGAATAATGAAAACCAAATGAAAAACCTGAATGAGATGACTCATCATCAATGGTAAGCCAAAATATCTTCAACATTCAGGGTTTCCCTGTATGTAGACAATCAATGGTACTCCAACTCGTTTTTAATGTGCTTTGAATATGTAAGTTGTAACTATTATTGTTAATTGGACCACATCATGCTCCTATCCCAATCATCCCCAAGGATGATTTTAAGGATGGAAATTTATATTAAAATGTAGAAACATGGGCTAATCTTACTAGTCCTTAATATGCAAAATGTAAAATGTTTGGCGATAGTTTTGTAAAAATATTCAAATTTATAAGGATTTTATATAGTTTCTATAAAATTTTGGCAATTTTTAAGGTAAAATAATTTT
>ML808136.1:0-12872 GCA_009831015.1 Picea engelmannii | reverse complement strand
TCGCATGGCAGGAGTAAAACATGGTTTCTTGCACTTTCTCTTCCTCTGCAACATGTGCGGTTCCATGCTCTCGATTCATAGGTCTTTTATAACATTCAGACTTGTAGTGTCCAAACTTCTTATAGTAATGGCACTGAATTTCTAATTTGTCAACCCATTCCTGAGTGCGACCTCTGCCTTGACCTCTATCATAGGAAGATCTTGCATGCGACTGATCTGGGTATGCATGCGAAGCTTTTTGCGGCTAGGATCTGCCTCGCCAACCTCTTCCTCATCCTCTGCTTCTTCCACCACGACCTCGACCTTTGCTTATGGTGGCTTGCGTTTGGAAAGCTGATTCCAACGAAGTGTTTTCTCTCTGCAATCTCGCCTCATGTGATAAAATAGATCCCAATAGTTGATCTATGGTAAATGTAGTCAGATCCTTCGATTCCTCGATTGCAACAACAACCATATTAAATTTTTCAGGAAATCTTCGCAATACCTTCTCCACAATTTTCTGATCGGGAATGTCTTCACCTTGACTTCGGATTTGATGGACGAGGTGCTTTACACTCGTCATAAACTGGTCTACTGTCTCTGTATCTTTCATAGAAATTGTTTCAAAGTTCCATCGCAAAGTTTGCAACTTGACGGTCTTCACTTTCTCGGTTCCTCGATAGATATTCATGAGAGTATCCCATGCTCCTTTGGTGGTGCTATCACCTTCAATTTTCGGAAAGATGGACTCATCCACCCCCTGAAAGATAAGCCATAAGGCTTTTGCATTTTTCTTGACCACTTCTGTGTAAGTGTGTCTCGCATCCCGATCCAATGCATCTCGATCTTCAACTTTCAGCAAGGTAACTCCATCTTCGAAAATCTCTAAGAATTCATGACAGCTCAGAAAAACTTTCATCTTGGATACCCAAGTGCTATGATTCGACCCGTTCAAAACAGGTTCTTGCATGAGAGCCTGGTTGCTCATGCTGGCCATTTTCTGCTCAAAAAATTATATACCGGCGGCTAAAAAACAAATTGCACAGAAAAAAAACAGATCTTACAGAGCTTGCTGAAAGACGTTTTGCAATTCGGCAAGCTGGACAGAGGCTGGATCTTCAGCCTGCTCTGATACCATGAAAATGGACCTGCAGAAACAAAAAACGAATTGCAGGAACAAAGAAAACAGATCTGTGATAACAAAAAACGAATCGCAGAACAAAATGCAAAAAACACCACGCAGATCTCATTTATTGAATTGATATATAAAGGAATTTACATGCAATGAAATGCTTCGTAAATAACGAAGCATCTAACTCAGCGATGAAAATAAGAAACCTAACAACTGAAGTTAACTAACAGAACTGAGTGATAACTTATTCGTCTAACAAATACCACACAGTGTTATTGAAATCCCTGATTAAAAGCCAATTCATAGTTTTAGTTGTTAGGAATTTAATTCATACCAAGATGGTAATACCAGAAAATGTTACTAGAATCGCCAATTAATTGCCAATTTTAAACAAAAATCAGCCCAAAAAATTTTAGACCATTTTTCTGCCATTTTTTTTATTTGTCGATTTTTTTCCTGACTCTGCTACTTGGCAATTTTTTGCAAATACTTCTCGATTGTTATGTTTTGGACCCTTTGCCTAGTTATCACTATACACAATTTTTGCAACATTGCTCATTACCAAATACAATCTTCCCACTTCTTTAGCTATGTTGCTGCCGATTTTTCAGTCTGTACTAAGACTTGTTCCAATGTTCCCAATACCGTTGTTCTATTCTTTACCTCGTATTCCATGCGCAAGTTGAGAAAACTTTCAGTTTAAATGACGGGTTAGTTGAAATTTGAATCACTGAAGGTACATGTACTAATGCAAGTGTTTACCCTTTTCTCATTGAATGCTACTATTTTAAAATGGCAGATCAAGGGAGTTCCCAAGTAACCAAACGAAAAACAAAATGCTCCCACAAAATGATGTGCACTAACACATGTACACAAGATCATACAAATCTCAATTTGGGTAAAAAATTCAAGTTTCAATATTTATTTTGTTTTCTCAATATAGGGTATCGTTGAATTAGATCCACGACAATTTTATCGCTAAATTAACGGTTCCCATTTTGTCAATTTGTGGCTCATTTTAACAATGTAGAAATTGCATGTACTGAAAAACTGCTATCGCATGAACGCATACTATAAAATAGAACTTGAATGTTCCAATGAATTTCTGGTGAATTCGAGGGAAAAGAAAAATGAAAATCCATACCTTCTGCAGCTCTGATCCAAAATGCCATTGCGGATCGGCTTGGGGTTGTGCCACCTCAAGGATTGGGATTGTGACTGCCATGAATATGTCAATTCATTTATTGGATCCGACTCCAATTTAGATGGATTTTTAATGTCTACCAGGGTTTCTAGTTTAGGTACTTGATTCCCCCCACCTCCGGTAAATAGAAACTTTTTGAAGTATGTTCGAATGCGTTTGGGAGTATGCTTAATTCTTTCTGAGGTTAGTGCCAGGTTTTGTTAATCCGATTGTACAAATTATACGTAAGCCATGCTGAACTGGTGAAAATTACTCAAAGCGCTTGTCAAGCCTACTGTGTTTTTTGGTTTTTTAATTAGTTGAATAACTTTGTGAATTTTAAAAATAATCAAACAAAGAAAATAACACAAAGTAGGTTTTTGTTGGTGTGTGTTTTTATTCAACACTAACATACATGTAGGGGGAGTATTTTTGAAGCATTATTAACACTGAGATACATAGAGAGAGAGTATTTATGAAGCATTGTTGGTATCAAAAGTTTTGTGAATTTAAAATTTGCCTTCAAGGTGTGAGTGTTAGGGCTGATGTGACATTGAATTTACTTTAAGGTGTAATTTTTTAGGTTAAAGTGATAGGGTATTGGTTATGAGGTTTAATTCTTAGAGTGATGAGATGATACCCTTCCTAAATTTTGGTGTTGTGTCTTGATTTCGAGGTTGATTGATTTTAAGAAAGATAACAAAACAATAAGTCACATACTCTTTGGGTTGTTATTAAAAAGGTAGATCGAATTCTTTGAAAGTGTACTATTTTTTTGTTGAATTTTAGAAGGCCTTCAACACATTACCTGGGGACTTACTTGTTGAGCAAATTCATGCATTGGGGTAACCTATCTCCTTGTTGCTACATAAATGAGACTTTATGAGATTGTTGTGGGAAAATTTTGCACATCTTGGGGTGTCTCCAAGCATACCGAGAGTACCAATGGATTCAAACAAGGATGTCCTCTTCCCTCATTCTATTTGGTTTCTATGTTGATGAACTCCAAAATTTTATCAAGGAGTCCATTTGGGGGAAGGATGAATATTTTATTTATTGGGGCCTTATCTCACACCTACCATTTTTAGATGATGCAATTTCATTATCCTCCATTTTTTAGGCGTTATAGGGGCAATTGGATGCATTGGGTTGGATTTATGATCTTTGGCAGTTAATATTTAATCTTGGGAAAACCAAGTTTGAGGTTTTCAATACAACCAAAGAGTCCCTTTGTAGACATCATCTTTCCTTTTAAGGGTAATCTGTGGAGATCACCACCTCCTATACTTATTTGGATCTTCTCTTCATAGGCCCCAACATTGGCATGAAACATGCATCCCAACCATAAGTTCGTTGAGGGTTCACATATCTAACTTTGTTAGAGAGACAATTCTTTCAAATTCTCTTATAGGACATTCCATCGAAGATGAAGAACTTCAATGCCATCACTAAGTGTAGTGTCTTATATGGATCTAAAATTTGGAGCCCCAATCTTAGTTGCATGTAGTGGTATCACATCAAAAGGATTCAAAGTATCATTCTCTAGTGTCTTATAATGAAAACAAATCACCCCGCGATATGTCATACAAGCTAAATTTGGTACATACCCTCTTCACTTTGAGATAGCCTTCAAGGTCCTCATTTATCTTCACAAGGTACAATAAATGGTTGACTTCCCTTTAGGATAGGTGAGATTCCCATACATGGCACTCTTCTCTTATGAGAGGCTCTCCTTGCTTATTCAAGTAAGCTACTAACCTTGTTGATCTTTTTAGGTGTAGTTAATACTTGAAGTAGTGGGTATATCAATAAACCCCTTGATATGTCATACAACCTAAATTTGGTACATACCCCCTTCATTTTGAGATATACTTCAAGCTCGTCATTTATCTTCACAAGGTACAACAAATGGTTGAATTCCCTTTAGGATAGGTGAGATTCCCATACATGACACTTTTCTCTTGTGAGAGGTTCTCCTTCCTTACTCAAGTAAGCTAGTGACCCTATTGATTTTTTGAGGTGTAGTTAATTATTGAAGTGATGGGTATCTCAATAAACCCACATACCCTAAGAACTTAAACATTAATCCTAGAGCCCATAATCCCTAATACATTATCCATTAAACTACCTAACCAATAAGTGCCAAATTCCTTATTTCTTAACCCTTTGTTAGGGAGTATTAGTTTACAAAGTCAAAAAAATTGGTTTTGTTGATTAAGTCTTGTGGTCATGTATTGGCTTCTTAAAAACTATGTGTCAAGGTCCTAGGATCAATGTCCCATGATTTTTTTTTTTTAGTTCATTAACTTATGAGTCATGTCTATAGGGTTAGAATTTCATTCCAAGTCATAGTTAAAGTGGTCAGTCTTGTCCCAAGGTCAAGTAAGTTTCTTACATGATCCTTTTTCATCATTTGAGAGGGTGAGTCTTAAAAAAATTACACCATGTCCTAATAGGGTCATGTGAGAAGGTTTTCATGTGCACTAAAAGTTTTATATCTTTGTCAATCCAGTTCGTACCTTTTCAAAACATGTAACCAATCAATCTCAAATGCACTGCAAAATCTCCTAGATTTCCATAGCGACTAAGCTATCATGTCAAATCACTTTAAATCTCTCCATAATGGTCAGGAAATCGTGGGAATGAGGTCATGTAAGTTGGTACAGTGCTTGTAAATCAAGGTTTATAGGTCATGTGGAGTTTCCTCTTTTAAATTATCGAATTTCCAATTTTCTGTGAAACTGTGACAGTCGCTACGAAATTTCCTACAACCGCTGCAAAACTACACTAGTTATTCAAGTTGTATACAAAACTAGGCACATTGGTGTTAATGGTTAGATTTTCTTTATTTGCGGGCTAATTTTATTTTTTTGTTTTGTTTGAATAGTCAACACTGAATTGGGATCCATTAGTGTCAGATTTAGCACCGACTATTAGAAAAAAATGTAATCAATTTGGGGCGCTAAATAGGACACAAATTTCACCTATTTTAGCGCCTAGTTTAAAATTCTTCAATCCTTCACTTCACTTCACATTTAATCCTCCTTTGTAGGTGATTAATATTTGTATAATGGTGTAGTTGAGTGATGCATGTGGGTCTATTTGGGATGGAAATTGGACATGTCCTAACTTACTTTCCCTTGCTCTAGACCTCAACCCCTTCTCAAGCATGAGCTATGTATAGAGTTGGGAATTATGTTGGTAATTAGTTATGTTAGTCAATTAGGAAGAAGTATGGAAACAATGGAGCATTGACATTGAAAAAATGAGTGTTGTGTCTTGTTTGAGCTTAGAGAGACAAGGAGAGGAGTACAGAGGTGTGAGAGGGAGATAACATAAGCATAGTGTAGTTTAAACGATCATTTTCTAAAATAGGTGCAAATATGAGTTTGAGAGGCCCATTAAAAATAACAATTGCACTAGGAACACTTACATAGTTAACACGACAAAGCACACACTAAAAATCTAGGAATGGGAAGAACGAGGTTGAAGTATTGGTAATACTTTGATATATTTTTTGTATGTGTATTGTCTTTCTTGGAGGACTTGGACTTGGTGTTGAGCTTAAACTTAGGCTTGTTGAATAACTTAATCTTCCAATAGTGCATGTCAAAGAATGAGGATAAGGTGTTATGTCATTTTCTATTTGAAAAATCATTGGTTTTTCTTGTTTTTATCCTTGTTTCCATTGCCAGAACCCCTCTTCATTAAATAGTGCATCATGAATTTCAATCATCTTATTGGTTAAAATATTATAAAATTTGTTTGTTCTTTTCCTTTTTTGTTTTATTTTTTCTTTGTTTCTTTGCAATCTAGGGTTTTTACTTGATTGATATATCAATCTAGGTTTTCTAGATCTAAGTTTGTTTTCATTTCTATATCTGCTAATACTTGGATCTAATTGGAGATAAAAGTTGATCTCATGCTACATATTTCAAGTTGGCACTTTCTTTGTGTATAGACCTTGTTTACATTTCTTAATTATGGGATATAACCCTAGGTGAAAATGTAACTTTAAAACTTGTTGAATCTCATTATCTCTTTGGTTACCTTTTAAATTCATGCTTGGAAGTACAAATTGAATGCTAGTCTTGTTAAATACCCACATGCACATGCTTATAATCCAACATTAAGTTGCCTCCATGATCTATATTATTAGGGAAGATAAATCGGTTCCTAATCCTAGTGAACGATTTAGTTAACAAGTGAAATGATTTGTGCTTGAAAGGCCTGATGGCCAGGGTTTAGGGTCTCTGTTTCAGATATGAATACATTTGTGGCAATATAAGGTGTTGTATGGTATGAGAACCTTTCTTTATTTTCTCCTAAAAAAAATCTTGAGACGTATGTTATATTTCTGAGCACTGTTTACAAGGGTTTGCAACCTATGTAGAGTCAAAATTATAGACCTATCTTTTTTCTTTCATTTGCAACATTTTGGTATATTGTGCATCTAAAAAAAATTTAAACCAAATTGATTCTAAGGGAGGCGCAACGACCTCACTAAATACCAAAGTGTTGGCCTCTCTTTGTTCACTGTTTAGAGGTTTCTCCAAACTACATAGGTTATAATCCATGCTTGGTCGATGGTATTTTCCTAAAACATACTAATATAGTTTGCTAAAATGACATTTTACAGATTTCTATTTCTTTATTTTATGACCAACAAACTGTGATTTTTCTGTGGCTTTACTTTATGTTTAAAATCTTGTGAAAACATATATTGTAAATTGATCTAAATCAACAAAAATAGAATTTCATTCCATGATATGAGTCGACAACCTCCTTGAAAGATCAAGCACATTCTAAATATAGGGCCCCAAAGCTAGGGCACTCCTCACAAATATATCTCAACCATTGAATTCAAAACACACTTTCCAAGGAATGCACCTTAGGGATATGTACACTAGAGTGAGGGAACACTATCTCAAGGAGTATCAAGCAATGAGCAATAAAATCTAGGGAAAACCCTTGGTAGATGGGTATCCCTCTCCATGAATGTGATAAGTGTAAAAAAAGAGTGAACCATATATGTAAGACCCTCATCAAGCCCAGTTCTCTATCAATATTGATATGCAATATGCAAGCCTCCAAATATGAAATGATTCCCCAAGAGATGATGCTAAATGAAACAATAAGTATCAAATCCACAACCGATAGCCATCAAGATGCACATCCCCCAAACAAAACCTTCTTGGGAAGGGTCTTCAAAATAGTACAATGACTCATACAATATGAGGGGTAACATGTAGAATATGTCAGCCATATGTAAGCCAATTGATTTAGGAGACCGCTATTGCAAGATGAGGCAAGAGGGAATATTTAAGAGTTGTTAGAAAAATTGCAGATGACAACATGTCATGCTTCAAGCAATTAAAAAAAATCCTTTGTGAAAAGAGGGATAAGTTAGCTCGTGTGGTAGATGAAAGCACTATATATATATATTACCAGATGAAGCACTGTTACACCATAGATGGACTTCGTGCATTTTTCAATCGAAGACATCATTAATGCACGTGTCTCACAATGATTTGAATAAACACGTATCTCATAATCATTTGAATAAGCAACTTTGTTAACTTCATTATTTTTATATTGTTTGGATTTTAATGTTGGGAATACATTTTTTATTATGTTTTATGAAGAACTAAACATAAAATAATTAAACAAAATAAAATATTTTAGTCACCTAGAATTAGGTGAAAATTTAATAAATTAAAGTTATATTTTAGTTTCCTATTTTATATCAAAATATCAATATTCAATCTCAATTATTTAACTAAGTTTTAAAATCCTCCCATATCGTCAATGCATTCTCCTAGTCTAACCATGTAAAATTTCATCGCATATAGTCACATTTGAAGAAATTTCAATGTTGGCACCATTCACTACTCACTGTGCCGGGTCAGTTGATGACATTGCAGATGAGAGTGTTGGAAGACATTCCATGATATTTCAAGAGAGTTTTGACCAAGATTTTGTAGATGGGAATGACGAATTATGAAAATGATCAGACCGCATAATGAAGGTTCATGCAAACGTGGAGGGTGTTAAAGATTATGTGAGGAGATCATGCATCCTTGACTCTTGAAACTGTCACATATCGTCAAGGCATGTGTCTCATCTAACCATTTAAAATTTCAACCTAACTCCTAACCCCTAAACCATTGACCCTTAAAGCCTTAATCCCTAATCCCTAATCCCTTAAGCCCTCAACCTTAGTTAATCACTAATCCCTTAACATAAAATCCCTAAATCCCCTAAACCCCAATCCATCGACCCTTAAACACTTAAACCCTAATCCCTAATCCCTTAATCAATAAACCCATATTCCCTAAGAACTTAAACATTAATCCCCTAGCCGATAATCCCCAAGCCATTAACCATTAAACTACCTAACCCATAATCTCCAAATCCCTTATCTCTTGACCCTTAATCCCTTATTCCTTAACCCTTAATCCATGTACCCCAAATCACTAAATCACATAATCCTCAAATTCCCTATCCACTTAACCCCTAACTCCTCAAATTCTTAATTATTTAGGCACATTCGACGCCAAACCCCATTCACCTTTCACCATGCGACATTGGTGGATGACATTGGTGATGGGCGTGTTGAAAGACATCCCATGACAATTCAAGTGAGTTTTGAAAAGAATTCCATAGATGTGAATGACGGATGATGACAATGATACTGCATGATGAATGTTGATGCAAGAGTGGATGATCTCAAAGATTATGTGGGGACATCATGTATCCTTTAGTCTTGAAACCCTCAGATACTTTCAAGGCATGTGTCTAGTATAACCATGTCAAATTTCAATGCATATAGGAATAGTTTGAATAAATTTCAATGTTGGCCCCATTCACTACTCACCTTGTGACATTGGTGAATGGCATGTTGGAAGAGGTTCCATGAAATTTAAAGAGAGTTATGAAAAATCCCTAAATACCATAACCCATGATCCATTGACACTTAAATCCTTAATCCCTAATCCCTAATTAACCCTTAAGCCCTCAACCTTTGTTAATTACTAATCCCTTAACAAAAATCCCTAAATACCATAACCCCTAAGCCATCAACCCTTAAACACTTAACACTAATCCCTAATCCCTTAATCCATAAACCTCTATTCCCTAAGCACTTAAACATTAATCCCCTATCCCATAATCCATAATCCATTAAGCATTAAACTACCTAACCCTTAAGTGCCAAATCCCTTATCTATTGACCCTTAATACCTTAAACCCTAAACCCTAATCCATTAACCCTTAATCCTTGTACCCCAAATCCCTAAATACCATAATCCTCAAAGCCCCTATCCACCTAACTCCCAAAACCTCAAATAATTAACCCTTTAGGCTGATATGGCTACATATGGTGCTACTTCTATTGTAACTTTTAGTACTAAATGGGATGCTAAAGAAGGCGCTAAAAGGGGCACTATTTGTGGCGCTAAAGGGGGTGCTATTTGTGGCGCTAAATGGGGTAAAATTTTGATCGCTAAATGGGAGAAATTTCCGCTACTAAATGGGGTGCAATTTCAGGTGCTATTAGCACCTAAATTTTGTGGTTGGTACAAAAAACACCATAAATAGATCCATCCCGATAAATAGCATCGACTTTTTAAAACAATTGAAGAAAAATACACTAAAACCAACTTTGGAAGAAAAAATGGGAGAAAATCATAGGGACTTGTTATAGTGATATAGAATCCCACTCTATCACCACTTTTTGATCCATTGTCAGTGTGTCCACTACACAATCTAGCTTCTGGAAGGTATATGGGTCTTGCTCCATGCGATACAAGTCAAGTATTTTGGCAATTAATCTCCCTAATATTTAAGGAATTTAAGCATGTTGTATTTAAGTTGCTTTTGATTATAAACTTCTTAGTTGGACATTATTCCTTTGACCTTGTTTCACCTTGGTGAGTTTCATAGATTTCCTAGTAAGTGGAAAATCTTTGGGGAAGGTTTGTGACTAGGGGTCCCTTAAGGGGTTATCATACCATTCCCCACCACACTTACGACTTTCCTCTCATTACACTCCCATCATATTGTCCTCTTCTAGGCCCTTTGACTTTAGTTACCCAAGAAGGGAATGTACCTCATTCCATGGGAAGAAGGGGATGAAAGCCTAGAGGGATTGGTGTTGTATAAAAAGATAAAATCCTATATATAGACATTCCATATTCCTCGCCCATGGATCCCTGAGAAATCAATGAAATGATTCTCTTTAATAAAAGGGGCACCTACAAAAATAAATGATAATGAATGCTTAAGGGGTTAGTTGGAGGATGGGAAGTGTCATTACGATCTGGACTATCATGATCATGGGTATTTAGTGGTATGACGTTACCATTATTTAGTCACCAAGCCAGGGTAGTGGCTCCTAGTTACACAACTGAGAGAAAGGGTTCTCATCATGAGATAGACTTCTTATTTATGCGAGGTACTTGTGAGTGACACTGTCATTATTTGGATACCATGCCAGGACAATGTCCTTCAAATTGTTCCTTAAAGCATTAAATAAATAAATAATGGAAAGAAAATTGTCTTGACAAAAGTGCATCACAAATGAAGGTGCCACACACCCTCTAAAAAGGGACCCATTAATGAGATAATACCATATCTTGTATGTCATGAAACTAACCGAACTATGAAGTCTAAACCTCTTCCACCTCATCACCCATTACATAACCTTGGAATGCATACTTGGGAGAATCCTATACTTTAGGGATTTGGTCTACTCAATAGGACTCCTGTGACACCCCTCCCATATTTAAACTTGGTCAATTATATAGGGTTTTGATAATTTGTTTAATTTTATGAGGTATTTTTGATGCACATGCTTAGGTTCCTTTCTTATTATATGTGGTTGAAACTTACCATGATATCTTTGACTTGATATATTTGGAGGGCGTACCCTTTTGTTTAGCTCGACCTTACTTGGTAACCAGTTTTGGGAGAACAAGTATAGATTAGGCTTCCATGGGGAAATAATCCCACATCATGGATTCCTAGGGCCCACATGACAGATGATAGAGGCATTCCTTTGGAGGCCTATAATAAATCATGACGGGCCTAACCTAGCCTCTACCACCCAAACAAATCGCTTAAGAGAGGAAAAATGTCACCTCCTAGAGGGTTGAAATAATGAAGGGGCTAGGGTTTGGTGGTGATGGAGGTACACATTGACATTTCATATATTTTTATTGGAGGAGACATAGATTGAAACTAGAACATGATAAGGAGGCTCAAGGAGCCCCAATGACCTCCATCTTCCTCTCTAATGACTTGCTCAAGTGCCAAAATGTCCCCTAAAGGGGTGACATCATCTTGTTTTTAGGGTTTCTATGTTAAAGTGAAAATTAAATATCATTATTTGATGCAAGGGGTAATATAAGAGTTTTTGGCCCCTTATCTTAATTTTTAGCCTTGCTAAGTGGACAAACTATGTTTTAAGGTTTTTGTATAAATAGATATCATGTGAATCTCATTTCATAACATAACTCTCCCATTTTGAGAGGTACTTGGCTGAAATTTTCTCCCTCTTAATGTATATCTATTATGATGTTTTTTATGGTTTCTATTTACTATTATATGGATGGATTATGTGCTAGCTCTCTTGGAGGATTATTTTCTTTCTTATAGTGGAATTTTCTTGGTAAATTAGGGTTTCATCTTGTTAATGCTTCAACTTGGTAAGTATTTCATGGTTATTGCTCTTTTTTCTTGGTTTTAAGATTAATGTGAAGATATATTCAGGTGTATAAGGGAATAAACCCCCCTCCAAGTACATTTTTATTGTTTGGAATAATCTATTGTGAAAACGATACTAGGAGGAGTAAAAGGGTTTAGACCCTCCTATGTTTTCCTTGTTGGTTAGGGTTTTCCTTGTGGACTAAAAGGGTTTACACCCCCAAGGAATTAAATAATCCAATTTTTTTTATCAAGAGAATCCATTTACCTAATGGTTAGAGGAACTAGTTCAATTTCACTAGAGAAATAAAATATTGCATTTCTAAACGTGAAATTTTGGAATTTTGAGATTGTCTAAATTGGAATGTGATCATTGTTCCTAAGGAACCTTTGAGCCACTGGGGAGTTTTGTTTCTAAAATTATTTATTTATGTTTTTACATATTAAATATACATAAATTAGGGATGCATAAACCCTAAAACAAATCTCTTAATAACTCACAAACCAACCGTCAAAAGTTGCTAAAATCTGCCCCTATAATCTACTAGTCTCAACGCACTTTTTGGGTGGATTATTGGCAAGTTTTAGTGGTTGACTTATTTGCTGTAATAAATTATTTTTTACAGCCATGAGGATGATAATTATCACTACAATAATTTTTTTATGACATCCTTTCTTTTATGCTAAACTCTTTATCTTTCATTCTTGAGTTAAACTAGTCTTTGCTTGCTTGTCTTTTCCTTATTCAACTAGACTTTTAGCACTTATTTTCCAACACTTATTATATTTTACATGCTGATATATATATATATATATATATATATATATATATATATATATATATATATATATATATATATATATATATATATA
>ML808135.1:343578-359803 GCA_009831015.1 Picea engelmannii | reverse complement strand
GGAAAGTAAGGTTACACATCCATAAAAAAATAGGATCTCGTTCTATTTAGAAACTCGAGCATTGGTTTCATGACACTTTTTGCAATATCATCCCAAAAAACACCAGATGATGGAGGAAATCCTTATATAGGAACTGAAGAGGCAAGCATATCCATAGCCAAAGGGGTTCCTACCTTGATATGATTCAACTTATATCTAAGCAGAGCTTGCCTGATCCTCTGCATAGTGGGCACTCACTGGTACCTTGTCTGTTTGTTGGTGTAGTTTGTTAAAACTTCATTCCCCACCAGGATTATATTGATCTTGGTTGCAAGATAGAAGTAAGCAACATTTTTGTTCACCCATTCGTCTGCGAATAACTGGCTGGGCGAGACACTGTCAATAAATTCATTCCTAACCATCAGAGAGACCTTAATACCAGTGTGAGAGAGTGCCTTAAGGATTCTTGGATCAATACTATAGATTTTAACCCTGCCAATCTTCATTCTTTGGATCAATTGCATCGCTTCTTGTACTAAGGGTAGGTTGTCGCCAAGCGACCCATAAGCGATACCAATGGTGTATTTCTCTATATCTGTGCATCTTCTATTCTTTCCTTCATGTATTAACCTTGGTTTCTCTTTATTTTATATTATTTTTACCATGTTTGATGCTTGACAAATTTAGAATCCAAAGCATGTGCATACATATACGAACACTACTTGTGCCTAAAGTCATCTCAGAGTTTCTTGAGTTTCTTGGATGTCAGATACATGTGGATTCTTCTTGCAAGACTAACAAAATATAATAGAAAAAAATTATATGAATTATATATGGGAAACAATGTGAGTTACACAAAAAGATTGAGAGCCTCTCGATTGTAAGCATATTTGTGGATTCCATTGTTAACAAAATATAATAGAAAAAAATTATATGAATTAGAAAAAAGTCATATGAATTATATATCAGAGTTACACATAAAGATTGAGAGCTTCTGGGTTGTAACATATTTGTCAATTCCATTGTTAACAATTTGAGTTACACATAAAGATTGAGAGCTTATGGGATGTAACATATTTGTCAATTCCATTGTTAATGGTAAAAATAAATAAATAATGGAAATTGATATATGTCATGTAAAAAAACCCTACAGAGAAAAAATCTTTATAGAAATCCATTTGAATGGCTTGGGCAGATGGACATACCACCATTCTCTTGTTGTACACAGTAACAACAACAAAATTCTAAAATGCTGTAGATTAATCATTCAATTAATCATTGAATACATTGAGGTATTAGCCACGATGGACACGTGAATGACATGCATTTAGTAGCATAATGGTGGACACATGAATTACACACATTTAATAGCATAACGATAAAGCAAGCTTAATATTATATATAAAAAATAATATGTTTTTACAAAACCATATATCAAACACTGTTTTTGCAACTTGTCACAAATTATGTAATTTAATCTTATCATGACTTTAAATCATTCACCCCTTCCAATGCTTGCACATTTATTCATAAATTATGAAAACCATATATCAAACACTGTTTTTGCAACTTGTCACAAATTATGTAATCTAATCTTATCACGACTTTAAATCATTTGCTCCTTCCAATGCTTGCACATTTATTCATAAATTATGTCAGCTTGTAAATCTATGTACTATTGTCCTATGGACAGTCGCAAATTTAACTTATCTGTGTACTATTGTTTTGTGGACCGTCACAATTGTTTATGACATCTTAGTTTGGCACTTTCCTTACTATTAGTTGTAAGTTTGACTTAAATTTTTCTTAGATTTCCAATGTAGAGCTTAGGAAAATCTCAATAATGTTTAAAAAAAAAATTAAAATAAATGAAAAACCTTCATCTTTTTGTCATCCTATTGGCATTCAACTTCAAAGTGTTATTTCCATGGTGACGCCATGAATTAATTGTGAATTATAATTTTCGCTCTGATCAAGACCGAATTCTCGGTTCCCTCACTCTGATTCTCAATGCCCTGGTTGAGTATTGATGAACACCCAACTGAGTATTTATTAACATCTTGTTCACCTTACCAAGTTCCCACTGCCTTTGTCTCGACTTTGTTGTTCGAGCTCATTGCCTCTGCCTTTTCCACCCAACTCACAACTTACACTGCCTTCTTTGATGGAACCGCTTAACCATGCTCCTTCACTACTCCTTTGGTAGCATCTATATTTCCAAACTATTTTAGGAACTTAAATTATGCGGTAGCATCTATATTTCCAAACTATTTCGGCAAGTATAGATGCAATTGCATTGCCTTGTTGGAACATAAACAAGTTATTGTATCGGGTAATGTACCAACTGCAATCAAAATCAGAATCAATTTACAATTATCGGGTAATGTACCAACTACGATCAAAACCAGAATCATTGATTAGGTAAATTGATATATTCCCAAGATGTGACATATTTTCGATTTTTATCGAATTGTTCAAAAATCATCAAAATCATAGGAAAAAAAGGCGTTGTCAAAACATTCGAATTTTTGAACTTTTTTACTGTAATTCGGTGAAACAGATCTTGGTGAAATCGCCATTTTCTATTGTTTAAATTGCATTTTTGAATGCATAAATAGATTTAGCTCCCTGAAAAACCCTCGAGACACTTGAATGATACAGACTCAATCACTCAAATCTAGAGTTCCAATAATTTTTGGCCCGATTTTGGTCAAAATTGATCGAAAAATATGATCATAAAAATGCCAAAAGTCGAAGGTTTAAACTACGCGAAAAAAAAACATAACCATCATTTAGGATTAATTTCATCATGAGAGTTGACAAGTAATATTTCACTATTTGGGATGTAAAAATATATCGCATGTATAAAAGCATTAAAGAAATACGATTTTGAAGTTTACAAATACAACTCTTATTTCAAGATAAAGACCTCAAAAGGGCATATATTATATGCTATAAGGAGAAAAAGTTATTAAAAACAAAAATTCTATTATACATATACGAAATAGATGAGTAAAGAAGTTTTGTTAACTTCAATCAACAAAGAGTACCATACACATACAAGTATATACCTTAATATTTCATCTTATTTATATTTGCTCAACACACACACATATATCATATCATCTTATTTATATTTAGAAGATCATATCATCTCATGTTTTCAACCATCATCAATTCAAAAATGAAAGATTATGAGAAAGTAGTACTCGTTAGAATGAAGGTATAAACTTCCTATGCTTTGAGAACAAATAATTATAAATGTAATTAAATAAATAATACTAATAATAAATAAATAGTAAATGAAGAGAGACATCCTAATTAAGTACACGACGAAATGAAAGGACATGACCCATAAATTTTGTGAATTGTCAATGTGTATATATACCATCACATAGATCATTGTAATCATCATATGTCTTATTAATTATTTAGATTAATTTTCCTAAATGGATTTCAGTTGTCTATTATTATGTCGGATATTTCTTCAGTAAATGAACATTGTTCATTTTAGAAGGTCGAGATGACCCAAGTTTCAAGTCAGAATTCTAATGCCCACTACAATGACAAACTCGATTGATTCCAAGAAGAAGCAATAAAATGGAAACATGAAGTTGAAACCAAAGCTCGAGATGTTATTTCAGTCTATAAACACCACTAGGTAATTAATAGATTTGTTGGCCCTCGACCAAGTTTTGAGGAAACATTGGTCGTGTTTGACCATTTTTGGGACTTCGACAGGCTGGTCGAAGACGGAGCGCCCAGACGAAGCGGAGATTGCGATATCTCTCTCATTTTGCGGGCTTTTTGGGATTTTAGGGTTTATGTAACGGGTATGGGATGTCGACCCATGGGTTTACCCATGTTTAGGCCTCTTTTGTAATGTATAAATAATTAGCTAAGCGATGTAAGAAGTAGTTCTGATCGTCTTTGTGCAAGAACCTGTGAAGGTTGCTAAGTGCGAATAGTTGTGAATACTTTGTGCATACTGTATGTTGAGACTTGCAGAGCTAAGTGCAAGTGATTGTAAGAAGGCTCTGTGCTTGATAGGAGTTGGCTTTGTGCCTTGACCTAACTCAGGGAAGGAGGATATGGCGAGGTGTGCACAGATCTTCTGTCCTTTGCGGAGTTGGCTCTGTGGCTTTGTGCACAGAAGCATAAGACTGTAAGAAGCCTGAAGACTAATAAGAAGAGAAGAATATTGGTGGACGTAGCCCCACACTGGGGTGAACCACGTATTTCCTGTGTTGATGTGCTTTGTGCAATGTTATTGATGTTGTTTATGTGGTTATTTGCTCAGTGCTATTGATGTTATGGATAATTAATGCATCTGATTTTGTAGCTTAGTGCTTAATAATGTGAATGAATGCTAGATATGAGTTAATGCTATGTGCCCGGTGCTTGAAAGTACTTGATCTTGCTTATTACTGTGCTGATCTAGATCTAGGGTTTAATCTGCGATGTGAATGAGGTTCAAGATATAATGCATATTATTGGCTAAGTGCTATGTTAAAGTGTTGTAATCACAGATCTGTATCCCAACTTGGTTGTAGACACCTTAGTCCTGCAACCCCCCCTGCCTCTACCTCGGGTGAGACTTCATCTACTTCGTAGGTGTTGCCAAAAGGGCTGGTCGTTAGGGTTTTGTTGGTGTGCCGTTGAAGCGTTGAAACCTGGGTCTGCCCCTCTGCCAACAAGACTATAAGAGTAGCTTTCATTAGTCTCAATTGAACATAATGAGAATTTATAATTCATCAACAATGAGAATATGAAATTGAAGGTAGATTTGTTAAAAAAAATGCAAGAGACCATTGAAGAGGTTGAAGAGTTAGCCAAGATGACAAATACATGTGAAGAAATTGTTGAGAAATATGATCAGATGATAGCATGCAGACTACTTGCCAGGGTCTATGCATTGTACTTAAAAGAACATTAGTACAAATTTTAAATTAAATGTTGCGTATCGATGATAAAACATATTTCCAAAATCCTTTGGAATTTTATAATTTGTATTATGATATCACTTCAAAGAGGAGAAATCTTCTATGTGAATTATACCATGAACATTAAAAAAAGTTCCTTGAACCTCACAATTTTCAGTGTAAAAGAGCAGAAAGATGAGGACACCCTTGCAATAGTCAAGGAAGAACTAAAAAATAAATCACAAATTGAGACAACTTGCCTCAGAGAAACAAAAATATTGGTAAAAATAATTGAACATAAAGATAGGTTGATTAGGGTTAAGGTAAGTTCTAATGACCATAAATATGGCATACTCAACAAAACTCCAAGATTAAAAGGGTCAAGAATATTTATCAATGAAGACCTCATTTCAAAGGACCAAGATGAATTAAGGAAGGAAGTTCAAAAGATGAAAGAAGCCAGGGAGGAAGGGAAATGGGAAATCATTTAGAATCCTAAGGCTATTATTAGGGATAGAGACCAAAAAGATAATAATGCATGACAATTTTAGACACTCTAGATCCTCTCTTGGAACTGTCGTGGTTTTGCATGGAGTAAAGGGCCTATACTAAGTTAGATCTTGAGTGATATTGATATTATTTTCTTGGTTGAAACTTGGGAGCATGAAGAATCTAAGGTCCCTAATATAGAAGGATTTGTTTTGTGGTCAACATGGAACAAAAAGTCCTCCCATAGAGGGGTTGGAGGCATAGCTTGTTACATAAAAATGAACATCTCTCCTCACATTTGGCTCCATAAGAAAGATCCTCTCAATCAATACATATGGATGGAGATATCATATATTAATGCTAAGAAAGATTTATATAGCAATATGTTATTTCGTACATATTAACTCTACTTTCTATACAAAAAACAATCTAGATAAGAACCGTCCCTACAAAATCTTAGAGCAAGATATCTACAATATGAAAAATAAAAGTAATGATTCCAACCCTAATCCTCTATGGCTAGATGATGACCTTGTTTTAGCTAATGGATATAAAAGAAACTCTGAAGACCTAATCAATAATTAGTTTGGTACTAAGTTAATTAAGAACTTGTTGAACCCATTTCATGCTTTTCTTTTTTCCCTCCCTTGCTCTATTTTCCCACCTTCTTCACACCCTTTCTTTCCCCTTCTATATTTTTCCTTTTCCCATTTCCTCTTTATCCCTTATTTTTCCCTTCCTTGGTTACTATACTTAACCATTTTCACGTTTGCGGACCTTCAGACTCGCGGACTGTCGCACATGTATTCTTTTCCATTCACCTAAACATAAGTCCACTCAACACTTAGAATTATTTTGTGTCTCAGACTTTCGAGATTTAGGACTTGCGGACCTCTGTGATACACTTCCACGCTCCATTGTTCGCCTGGTACTTTTTGATACTTAGCCATTCCATACTTGCGGACTTTCGGGCTTTCAGACTTGTGGGCCTTCAGACTTGCATATCTGTCTTTATATGCTATTTTCCAACCCCGATGCTTCACCATTACCCATCCCTTCACATTTTTCAATGTCACATTTATTGTTATCCCTATGGACCCAACTACCAAATTTATTGTTGAGGTGGTCGTTAATTAATAATGCTGTTATCTAGGCTACTGATAGTTATTTTGAGTTAATGTTTTCATAAAATAAATCTAACTCAAGTTCATTTTACTGTGCAAAATAATATCTCAAGAAAAGCTGGAAAGCTTCGTTGGGACAACCATGAAAAAAAAATCGTTCTGTGGGGATACCTTGAACCTCTTTGCTAGAGAAGATCAAAATTATCACTGGTCGCTCTCCTACTGGTATTACTCGAAATTGCTGGATAGAGAAAACAACAAAGTATGGACGTCGAGAATAGTTCTGGTCGGGTGTGTTCTAGAATTTTTTGAGTGCAAGGACATCGTCACCTGGTGTGTTGATAAAATCGTTCAAAATATAAGAGTTATTGCATTACATAATAGTTCTCCTATCTCATTGGCACTTTCAATATTTAGGGTAATGCTGAAATTGCTAGAGCCAAACCTAGTCTACAAAGGAGAGGAAGAGAGAAAATTCCTGAAAAGAAATAAAAATGGATTGGAGCTTCTCTAGGAATATTTGCATGACCGTGCCACAATTATTGAAGACATATCAAGAATTCATGTGAGTTCTTTAAAGGATCCCTATAAGGAAATTGCCTGGTTATTTACTAGAATTGCTGGCCAAAATTCTACAGAAACAATTCCTCGACTGGCATTGTACATATTACATTTTTTTGTCCACGAAAATACTATCTTCGACTGGGTGAAGATAATCTCAAATGAAATCACTGCACAACTCAGTAATTTAAATTATGATAAAACATTTTATATGTCATCTTATTTGATATTTTCCATTACATATTGTCATACTTTTGAGGGATTAAACATTGATCGGAGAATTAAAATAAAAGTTGACCCTGTGACTATGTGGTACCAAGATTTGTGTAAGCAGAGGGTCAACCATAATTTTTATGAGGTGTATTTATATTTTGTATCTAAGTTCAAGAAACTATTATTTGGGGAAGACACTTCACGATTGCCATTGGAAGCTACAACTTTTCTGAAGGGAAGAGGAGTTCTGGAAAAAAATGGAAGATTATAATATTATTAGGGTTTTCTGCTCCATTGAGAAACCTATTTTCCTTCCCTATTATATATCTGACAAACTATTTATCATTGAAATAGCCCAAGAATATAAATTCTGGTTCCATATATTGTCTGACAAAAGGAAGAAGCAGTTCATACCTCTGCCATGGAAAGTTGGTGAAATTCTTCTACGGGGAATTTCCAAGATTGATGAATATGCTGCCTATTTTGAGAACTCCGACCTAAAATTTGTAGAAGAAATCAAGGGTTTTGACCCAAACCACCTTTTTTATAATCACTTGCTTTCAATTAGGCTTGGCCTTACATTTTTAAAATCATCCATTAGTGAAAATGATCAATTTTTAAGAAAATGACAGTCACCATCCTAGTGACCATGAAGTCGATAGAAACTCAGAAGACATAGAAACCATCATAAGAAAAACATAACATCATAAAGAAAGAGGTAGACCCTCAAATGAAAAAAGCATCCAATCACCAACTGTCTCTAGGAGGAGTGCCTTTCCAAACGAAAATCCACAACCAGGAACATCCCATGCGAGGAAAATCCAAAGCAGTAATTCAGGAGATGATGAAGATAGGAACCCTCCTAAAGGGAACCTAGAAAATCCCCATAAACTGAAGGTCAAAAGAAAAATAACTAGTTTACAACAGGAAGGGGATGAGACACATGCTCATGAAGATGACTTATTATTGGATAACATGGACCTAGATGTGGATATTGAAAACATTACTTTTCCATATGTTGAAGTATCAGCTCGAGAAAATGTACATCTTGTTTCTGCACTCATGATCCATGATGAAACTTTTTCTGATGAGGAGACATTTGCTGTACAAAATGCATCTTTTGATAAAGATTCTAAAAAATTAGTTTTTGAAAGAACTATAAAAAATAAGAGTGGTAAGCTACAGACCACCATTGACACACGTGATATGTTACCTTCAAAATTATTATCCATTCATAGAGTTAGAGAAGACACCCTCGATGTTTCAATCACACACATGGAAGAAGAGAACGCCCAATTGAGAGAAAAAATCAAAGAGTTGGAGGAAACCCTCATTCCTCGACCTATCTTGGCTTCTCCTGTTTCCATGATTCATCCTGCAAAGGTTATTCAAGAAAAACCAGAATCAAGTTCGAGGGTCAAAGGAATTTCCAGTTTAATCACGACCACTCGAAATTTTGTTGAACAAAATATTAAGAAGAGGATGCCATTAATTGTGGAACTATGGGATATGACAAAGAGTTTTGCTTCCCTTGGTTTAAAAATTCAAAATACCAAGGAATATTTAAATTCAGACTTAACAAATGATGAAGGGTTCTATACTGATGGAGTTGTGCTGTTCACAACTAGAGTGTTGGAGATACTTCACACACACCTAGGATTTCTTTTTCCTAAGGTTTTCCCTATGTTTATTAGTCATTATTCAATCTCCTATAGTTTAGGGAGAATATTCCTCTAGGAGAATATTCTCTTCAGTTCACACTTTAGTTTGATCAGTTGAGTGGAGTCTAGATGCCACATTGGGATTATCACCATGTAGCATTGGGATCATCACCAAATAATGTGCATTGTCCTTGGGATCATCACCAGACTAGCACGTTATTCATTATTCCCCGATCTCCTCCTCACTTCACTCTGTTTCAGTCAGTTAACTGAAGACCGAGAGACTAGTTAACTCATACTAGGTGGAAATTCACTCCCATAACTACCTGAGAGATTAGACTAGGTGGCAGTTTACTCCCGTAACTACTAGCGCGTGTCCAGATCACTCTATACCACCACTATGGCGCATTGGCTTATCCTCTAGTGTGAATTAGTTGAGTTATACAGAGTATATAATGTGTAAATTATCATTCATTATTTTGGTTAATGAGAATTCTTCCATTCTTTCTGTCATGTTTCTCTCTTCTCATATTTCCTTTGCAAACTGTGTATGTCATTTGCTAGCTAGATCTATTCCGTGTAGGTTCAACACATTTACATGGTATCAGAGACGATGGACTACTAGGGAAAAGACACACCAAATTATTTTTGCAGGTACCGAAGATTGAAGACAATGGAAAAATGGAATTTCCAAAAGAATTCATTACAAAGTACAATTTATTTGCATGGAAGGAGAAGATGATAATGCATCTTCGAGGCAGAGGATTATACAGGTTAACCATGAACACAAAAATCGAACCAACATCATCCATAGAAAAATCCAAGTATCTAAATCGAATGGATAAAGCGTTTGGAACTATTTGCAATATCATTTCTCCTGAACTCCTCTTTCACATATACTCCTATAAAACTCCCAATGAAGCCTGGACCACCATGGAAGGGATTTTTGGAAAACAGGACAATATGAGGGGACACATGATCGATGTGGAATTGCTCACTTTGGATCCAAAAAACTTTGACAATTTCCAAGATTTCTTTACCAAATATAAGGATTTATTGTCGCAACTCAAGGCTTGCGGGGTTGATAAATCTAAGGAGAAGAAACAAATGGTTCTTACCATTCTCTCCAAACTTGGTCTAGAATGGTCCAGAATAATCAGTGTTTGTATCTAAATTTCATTCAGTTAGGCTCTCCTCTGGAACCACCTGGACGATGCCCTCTCTTGAGGCCTTTATAGAGTCTCTGACATGAGAGCAGAACAAGCTCATCAATATGGGAAAAATCAAAGGCCAAAAAGCACATGCACTTACTGTGCAAGATGGTAGTGGTCATCAATATCAAAAATCTAAAGACAAAGATAAAAGGAAAGCACATGCAAATCCAGAGAAGGAAGGGTACTCAAAACCCTTCAATGATGCCTCCGGATCCAAAGGTGGAAAGGGAAGAAAATGGGAGAAATGCACTTACTTCCATAAAATATTCCATCAAGAATCCACATGTATGCAAAAAAAGATAGATCAAATGGCCCAAATACTTCAAAAAAACAACCTTGGAGATCGCATCCTCGAGGGTGCCAAGAAGAAGAAGCCAAAAGATCAGAATCTCAAGAAAGGAAATTCTAGCCATGCTTTGATTTCCATCAACTCCTCTCCCGATGATTGGATCGTAGATTCAAGTGCATCACACCACATTGCTACCACAAAAGAAGTCTATTCTTCATTAGATGCATGCAAAGGTCCTTCTATTTTGATGGAGGAGAACTCTCCATTCGAGGTCACCGACGAAGGAAGAATTGAATTCACAAACAAAAGATTTGAGAATGTGCTACACGTTCTCAAAATTTCCATCAATCTTCTCTCCGTGTATCAGATGGCAAACTCTGACACTGGAAAGAGTCCTATTCACACCTGATGCAGTGGATATCTATGACATGCAAACCAATTCCAAGGTTGCTACCGGTGAGGTAAATCATCAATCTAGACTCTACACATTTTCTGAATTTATTGAACCGGATTCTGCATTACTGCTTACCCATGCTGATGAAAGAAGTAGGATATGGAATGAAAGGTTCGGGCATTTAAATTTCAGATATATGCAACAACTTAGCAAGCATGGAATGGTTGATGGTCTACCTGACATCCACTTCTCCAAAGGAATTTGTGAGGGATGTGTTCTTGGAAAACACCCTCATGATAAATTCGACAAAGAAAAGACTTAGAAGGATTCATTTCCTTTATATTTGATCCATAGTGACCTCATGGGTCCTTTTCTTCATCCATCAATCAACAAAGCAAGTACATGCTCATTTTTGTTGTTGATTTCTCATGCTTCACATGGATTTTGTTTCTCAGGCAAAAATCAGAGGTCTTTCAACACCTCAAAGATTTCAAATCCCTTGTTGAGAGTATTTCAAAGTCCTCTGAACAGATAATGGGGGAGAGTATTTCAACCATGAGATACATAATATTTGTCATGATGCAAGGATTCTTTTGCAACAGACGGTTCCCTATACTTCGCAGCAAAACAAAGTTGCTGAGCGGAAAAATAGATCTCTAAAAGGGATGGCATATTGCATGCTACATGCAAAGTCACTTCCACAGATATTATGGGATGAAGGACTTAATTGTGAAACCTACATACAAAATAGATCTCCCCATAGATATATTAAGGATAAGACTCCATACGAGGCTTGGAGTGGCCTAAAACCGAAAGTGACCCACTTCCATATTTTCGGTTCACGTGCATGGGACAGGATTCCCTCTGAGAAGAGGAAGGCACTTGATCCACAGAGCACAGAGTGTATCTTTGTTAGATACCTCGAGGGTGTGAAGGCATATAGACTCATTGATCTTTCCTCAGATCAAATCATCATTGAACGAAGTGTCCAATTTGAGGAAAGTGTCTCACATGTACCTGAGCAATTGAATGCATACACTTTTGTTCTTCCACCTGTCAGATATGATGAGCATGCACATGACAACTCTTCTTCAGATGATATTTATGATTCATAGGATTCATATGATACATATACAGAGTCAGTACAGTCAGATGCAGAGTTAGTGCATTCATATGTAGACGCAAAGCCAGAGCAGAGGCCCAAGTGGGCCAAGACTACTCTTCATGATGCATGAGATCTTGTTGGGGATCCAACTGATACTAGGAGGATTCGATCTGATTTCGAGGAGCCTCCTCTTTCACTCACTACCACTGAAATGATGCCACCCAAGAATATTTTCTTTGTTTAGTCTTCAAATCCACATTCCTATGGTGAGGTTGCTGGAAATCCCTTTTGGGAATCCTCCATGCAGGAGGAGTACAACTCCCTCCTTGAGAACCAGACTTGGGATCTAGTTCCTCTTTCTTCAGGAAGGAAACTTGTCAGGTGCAGATGAGTCTACAGGATCGAGAGCACAACGGATGAGAAGGTTACTAGATACAAAGCCATGCTAGTTGCCAAAGGCTTTCAGCAGGTGCATGGCATTGACTATGATGAGACCTTCACTCCAGTAGTGAATATGAATTCCATACATTTGGCACTTGTGATTGTGACAACCAAGGGATGGGAAGTCCATCAGATGGATGTGAAGAATGCATTTCTTCACGACGATCTCTCTGAGGAGATATATATGGAGTAGCCCCAGGGATTTATGTAGGATTCATCTTTGGTATGTCGACTGAAGAAGTCTCTTTATGGCCTCAAGTAGGCTCCGAGGGCATGGTATGCCAAGATGGACTCCTACATGCTATCATAAAACTTTGTACATTGTAAGTCAGACATGAATGTTTACATGCTCAGGATGATTGATTCACTTCTACTCCTAGTTCTGTATGTTGATGATTTGCTGATCACCAGTTGTTCGACTTCAACAATTGTTGTAGTCAAGAGGATTCTGCATCACAGGTTCTTGATGATGAACATGTTGTTGATTAATTGGGTTGGTTTTCATTGATGTCAACCCTTGAAGAAAGTCCGATAGAAAATTTTGGTAGCACAAAGGTATGGGTAATGGACCCAAGTTTGTTTGATGTATAATGGTATGAGTTTTAATATATTTGCAGGTAAGACTATTCTAGATGGATATTACATGTCATTCCATTTCCGGTGGTATGTGGAACGTCACATAACTCCTCACAGTTAGAGAGTTATGGCCATGTGAAGTTGGAGAACCCTCATGAGTTATCTAGAAGCCCCTAAAAGGTCAAAGAAGTCAAAGTGGTTACAAAGAATAAATTATTTAAATAATAAATGTTGGATTACTGAGAGGGGGGGGGGTGAATCAATAATAGTGCAATAATAATCCTTTTTCTCCAAATTAATCCAAGTGTTATATCAATGTAGTATTATTATCCAATAATGAGCAATAAGAAATGAACAATCACACACATACACAGTACACCAGTGTTTTACGTGGAAACCCAAATCGGGAGAAAACCACGAAATGATTTTTCTTATATGTCTTGAAGAATTACATTCATTAGAAACATCAACTTCCTTTGTTTTCTAGCTGCAACTGGAAGGAGGCTTCAACCCCCTAGTTTCTCAGGCTACAACCCGAGAGAAGCTCCAACCCCCCAATTCTTTGGCTACAACTAGAAGGAGGATACAACCCCCCATGTTCTCCAACTACAACCGGAAGGTGGCTACAACCACCTATCCTTGCCACGTCCAACCTCCCTGAAGTAGAAGTAGAATGATGGGATCACTGTCAACTTGTCACTGTGAGATATACTACTATACAACGGTATCAACCTGTACCACTAACCTATATCCAATCTGTACAACTGCCCTGTAATCAATCTGTACTTGAACTGAACATGTATCTACAAAAATACAATAAATATGCGACCTGTAGTGTTGCAACCCGCGTATGTACACTACCAAGCTGTTATGCAGCCTGCGTATGCCTTATGAAAACTAGGGTTTCCTTTTCTTGAAAACTTTTGACCTTCTGTAACTTCTTTCACATAGATCTATAACCTATCAGTTTATCCATGCTGTAACTGTACCCTGTGCATGCATCCTCATATATAAACTTTACTCAAGGCAAGTGTGTCTCTCTCTAGTCACGTGTCATATAGGTATGTGTAATCATGAACAAGTATACTATCCCTCACATGATATTAGTCATCAACCCCTTTCTAATATTCAGTCTCTTAATACATCAACTACTACACAAATACAGGCTCTAAACCATGTACCATAAAAAACCTTAGCCATATTCCAAGAAATACAAGATGTGCCTCACAAGAAGTATCAATGATGAATATACCAACACTGTATTTCTGTAGATCTGACTTATGCAAAAGATCCCATGAAGCCACTAGTCTCTCTAGGAATAATCCTCAAATATCCATTGCCATTCCTCATGCATACATCAAAATCCAACTATTCATAGAAATAAGACATACCTTTTGAACCAATGGATGGATCTGATGTATCAGATCACTTTAGTCCTTCCTGGGAGCTTGATCTCAGAATCTAGAACTTCTGCATCTTCATCTTCTCAAGTTTCCATGAATTTATCAACATGTATGCTCCCTATACATAGACAACCCGTGTACCGTACACACCCTATACACAGACAACTCACATACACACACCCTATACAAAGACAACCCGCGTACGCACCAAAAAATAGTGTTTTCTGTATTTGCTGTAATTCCGATAATTTCACCGTCAACCCTTCGTGCTGCCTCAGACGTTCACCACTTCAAATGTATCCACAAGTATTTACAAGAAGCTTTACACAAGAAAATAGATATACAATATGTACAAGTGTGTGTTTTATGAATGAGCTTTGCCTCTTATTTATATCTTCATGTAGACTTACACTTTCCTTATTTTAGGGATTCTTCATTTAAAATAATTTATTTTGCAAAGAACTTTGACCCTGGGGCTTCTATAAGAGTTATGAGGGGTTCTCCAACTTCATATGGTCATAACTCTCTAACTGTGAGGAGTTATGTGACGTTCCACATACCATCAGAAATGGCATGACAAGCAATATCCATCTAGGATAGTTTCACTGACAAATTCACTATCCTTCATCTCATTATTGCACAATTAAGCATGGGTTCTCTCACTCCACAAAGTGTCTTCCCGTGAGGGCTTTCACCATAAGGGGACCACTTTGGAGTTCATCCATCTTTACTTCTTATCAACCATGACAAGATAATAACGAGTCATTTTTACATAAAATAATCTTGGGTCCATTATATTGGGTATGTGTTATATTCTTTACACGAATAGTAGTGTTTGAGTGTATGCGCCGGGCGTGCATGGGGGTTAGAGGGGGGGGGTGTAGGGGTTCGGGGGCAGCACCCTCGGAATTTTTTTTTCTGCCTCGAGAAACATGACACCTACCTCAGGAAACGTGTCATGTATTTAGGTGGTTTTTTTGGCAAATGGTTTTTGCTGATGGTTTTCTATTTCCGGTTAAGGAATTAGGGTTTTGGACTAATCCAGGTCATTGGGTTAGGGTTTTGGATGCCACTAGATCCTATATGTATATTGTATTGTAAACAATGTAACACAATGTATGAATATAATATATGCTGGTTTTCCTGGTTTGGGTTTCCAGGGGAAAAATATTTGTGTAATGTTTTCATTTTCCATTGTATCTTTTCTATTCTTTTTTGAATATCTGTTTACAGTAGACATTGTACAAGGTTAGAATTTACATTTGGTATTATATCTTTATTGGCTTTAGGGGGACACCTTTGTGGTCAAGGGTTTGGCTCGGGACTGTGATAAACCTTGTTATAGTGGGAGATCTATGGTATTGTTTTTCAGGTGAAAAGAAATGGCAAGCAATTCGAAGATGGAGATCGAGAAGTTTAATGGGAAAAGCTTTGAGTTGTGGAAGCTCAAGATGAAAGATCTCTTGGTGGACAGATATCAGTGGATCGCGGTAGATCCAGGTACTGCACCGATAGGAACTTCTGCAGATGACTGGAAAAAGATGGATCAGAAGGCAAAGAGCACAATTCGACTGTGTCTCTCGGTTTCAGTATTACTGAATGTGTTAGAGGAAGCTACAACCAAGGATTTATGGGAAAATTTGGGGAAGTTGTATCAGTCTAAGTCCCTGGTAAATAAATTATTCCTGAGAAAGAATCTATATAACTTGAGGATGAGAGATGGAGACTCGGTGGCAGAGCATTTGAATGCCTTCAATACTGTGGTAAGTCAGTTAGTATCTGTTGAGATTAAAATTTTAGATGAAGATAAATGTATCAGTTTGTTGTGTTCTTTACCAGACTCGTGGGATAGTC
>ML808135.1:273821-325398 GCA_009831015.1 Picea engelmannii | reverse complement strand
AGCCTTTCTCAATGGAGATTTAAGTGAAGAAGTCTATATGGAACAACCAGAGGGTTTCAAATTGTCTGATAACCCTGACTTAGTATGCAAGATGAAGAAAGATTTATATGGTTTAAAACAAGCCCCTCGAGCCTGGTATCACATACTGGATACGTATCTCAAAGACAAAGGGTTCAAGAGAGGATCAATTGACTGCAATCTGTATATTAAAATAGAGGATAATTATTTGCTCATCGTACTGGTCTATGTAGATGACATCATCTTTGGATGTAATAAGGATTCATTGGTACAATGGTTTACTTCTGCCATGGAGTCTGAATTTGAAATGTCTATAATAGGAGAATTGTCATTTTTTCTTGGTCTGCAAATTACTCAGAGGCTCGAAGGGATGTTCATTTCTCAAGAAAAATATCTAAGAGAAATGCTGAAAAGGTTTCAAATGGAAGATTCTAAACCTGTGGGTACACCTATGGTAACTGGATGTAAATTAAGCAAGGATGATGATTCACCTGATGTTGATCAAAGCTCATATTGATCAATGATAGGAAGCATGCTGTACATCACAACATCTCGCCCAGACATAATGCATGCTGTAGGAATGGTAGAATGATATCAGGCTGCACCCAAACAAAGTCATTTGAACGCTGTCAAAAGGATATTCAGGTATTTAAAAGAAACAATGACTTATGGCCTGTGGTATCCCATAAATTAGATTTTTCAGTCAACTGCTTACTCAGATGCAGATTGGGAAAACTGTGTCGATGAGAGAAAAAGCACCAGTGGAGGAGCATTCTTTCTGGGTGATTCTTTAGTAGCATGGATTAGTAAAAAGAAAGGTTCCATTTATTTATCAACCACAAAGGCAGAGTACATTGCTGCTGCTACCTGTTTCTCTCAGGTATTATGGATGATTCAGATACTTGCAGACTTAGAGGTAAAATACACTGCACCGATCCCAATTCATTGTGATAACACTAGTGCCATCAATGTGTCTAAAAATCCCGTCTTCCACTCCAAGACCAAGCATATTCCCATAAAATATCATTTTCTGAGAGAGCAGGTCACCAATCAGATTGTTCAGGTCCATTACATTCCCACTACAAAACAAATTGTAGACATCTTTACTAAACCCCTAGCCAAGGCACCTTTTGAATATCTCAGACAGAAGCTGGGTGTCATTTCATATCACACCTAAAAGAGTCCATCTTGTTAGGGGGAGTTTTGTATTGCTTGAATATCTAATGCCTCCTAAAATTACTGC
The DNA here is from genome assembly GCA_009831015.1 of Picea engelmannii. Classification (NCBI taxonomy): domain Eukaryota; kingdom Viridiplantae; phylum Streptophyta; class Pinopsida; order Pinales; family Pinaceae; genus Picea; species Picea engelmannii. Next base: position 324,137 of record ML808135.1, on the reverse strand, counting down.
AACAGCTCAGGGGGAGCATGTCTCTTTTTTGACATTGATGTCAAAGGGGGAGAAAAGAATTCGGGTGCCTTAGTTGCCATCAATGAAAAAGGGGGAGATTGTTGGCATGTTTTATAGGAAGCGTATGCTTGTCATTGATGACAAGTACAAAAACGATGATGGCTTAAGTACGACAACGATGATTAGCAGTGCAGTGATCGTTGGATCAACAATTCAGAATTCCCGATGGCTGTCAGATCTCAATGTAGACAAGAGGAGTGCTCAGATATGGAGGATAGATCTCGAGTGTTAGATCCGAGCATAGGGTCCGACCACCGTTGGATCCAGGAGAGCCTGCACGTTCTTTAAAGTGCTAGGAGAAGCAGGCTTACAAAATCCCGAAAGCAGGAGGACCGTCCATCTTCGGGAAGGACACGTGGACACAGATCATCATTTCGCTGACTGGAAAGTCAAAGGTATGAAATGCTCCAGCCTTTCACCTCTCGAACTCGCGATATGAAAAATAATCTCAACCGTTAGATCAAGGCCAAATATGGACCGTTGATCAGGCTCAATGAAGGCTCGTGGAGTTGTGAATTCTTGATAAAATATTGATCGTTGATCCAAGAGGGACGTGTGGTAGAATATTAGAGCATGTCAAACACTCCATTTCGGAGTTTCACGAATCGAAACTTTGAAGTGACAAGAACACTGAACATCAAGAATGCCAAAATCACAATATGTGAAATTGCGAAATGATCTGAGCTGTCAGATCAAGATTTGATCTGGACCATTGATCCCACTCCATTTCAGAGTTTCGTGGATCGAGAGTTGGAGATGTCAAAGAATGTTAACCACAAGAATCCCGAAATCGCGATATGCAAAATCGCAACTTAATTTGAGCTGTCAGATCAAGGTTTGATCTGGACCGTTGATCCCAGTCCATTTCGGAGTTTCGCGGATCGAGAGTTGGAGATGTCAAAGAATAATAACCACAGGAATCCCGAAATCGCGATATGCGAAATCGCGACTTAATTGCAGCCCTCAGATCAATATGTGATCTGGACCGTTGATCTGACCCCATTTTGGAGTTTTGTGGATCGGGACTTTGAAGTGACAAGAACACTGAACAACAAGAAGGTCGAAATCGCGAAATGCAAAATCGTGAAATGATCTGAGCCGTCAGATCAAGTGTTGATCGGGACCATTGATCCCACGCCATTTCGGGGTTTCAGGGATCACGACTTGGAGAGTCGAGATGCCTCATCTCCAGATTCACGAAATGCGAAATCACGAAAGCACCTTATGCATAAGGCTGTGGTCACATCCCTTGGTCACATCAGCGAGAGATGGAGGAAAGAGATAGAGAAACCAAGCTCCTTTTTGGGGATCGCGACTGGGAATGTCGAGACACATGGTCACACGAATGCCGAACTGTCGAAAGCTGAAATGCCGAAATGAATGCAAGATCCCTTGGAATCAATCCAATGGTGCAGGTGAATTTGAACAAGATCGGAGGGCTACTATAGCACGACACAATGTAACTGCTAGAAACCACTGATGGTTTCTGCTAGAGGACTCGAAGACACTTCGGGATGATTGAAGGAGGAGGTGAAGAGTCTCTGGGAATCTTCAAGAGGAATGAAGATGTTCGTGGAGGCGATTGACAACTGGATAAGCATTGAGGCCTGTAACTGGAACATAGAAGGTGAGCTCGACTATCACAGAGAAGACGAAGAGTCTCAAACTGCTAGAGAGGCTGAGGAATCTCAGTATAACATACAATGATGTTGAACGAGTGGAAAACGACCAGAGAAGATGAAGAGTCACGATGATGATTAGACAGAGCACTCAAGTTGTGGAGGAATTTGGAGTGAAGTGAGCATGCAGAGGCATTGAGAATATTTCATGCACAAAGATAACAAAGACTATAAGAATGCTCAACAAAGAAGAGATAAGGGTTGTCGCTGTGTAGGAGAATTGAGGAGTGTACAAGGAGGGAGAACGCGGGAGTAGAAATGGATAGTCGAGGAATGGTGCATTGAAGGGATATGGCACATAAAGCATAAAATGCCGAAGAACAGAAAGTGATAGAGGTGTGCAGAAGACACTGATGCAGACAGGGCAGAGCAGTGTAACAGAACAACGAAAGGGCTGGTAAGCCATTGAATAATTTTATATCGCTGTAATAAGTTTTAGTAACAAATAATTTATAATTCAGGGTGGTTGGGAGGTGCTAGGGAGGACTGGTGTCCTCAAAGGTTCAAGTGGGTGCTTGAACATAGGGAGTTGGTGCTTCCTTCTAGTTGGTGCTAGAAAAACCAGGGAGTTGGTGCTTCCTTCTAGTTGGTGCTAGAGAAACCAGGGGGTTGGTGCTTCCTTCTAGTGTGTGCTAGAGAAAATAGAGAGTTGGTGCTCTCAGCAAGTTGCAGCTTGCAAAAACAGAGGTTGTAGCCTCACAATGAGTTGGTGCTCATATGTATGATAATTTAAAGAATGTAGATAATACTTATCATATAAAGAAAAAGAGGTTTTTACCCTATATGGGTTTCCTTGGGAATTATCTGTCTCTGTCTTTTCATATATGTGACTGATGCTGAATGTGCCTTTGTTTATTTCCCATTATTGTGATCATCATTGAGTGCCCTGTAAAGATTTTAAAATAAGCATTATTGTTTAAGCACGGTAACAACTGATTCACCCCCCCTCTCAGTTGTCCAACAGATAGGGGGTTGTAGCCTCCTTTTGGTTGTAGCCATAGAATAGGGGATTTGGAGATTCCCTCAGGTTGTAGCCTAAGATACTAGGGGGTTGGAGCCTCCTTCTAGTTGCAGCTGGAAAACAAAAGAAGTTGGTGCTTCCAATGAATGTAATTCTTAAATACATATAAGAAAAAACATTCTGTGGTTTTATCCCACTTTGGGTTTCCACGTAAAAACACTAGTGTACTGTGTATGTGTATGATTGCTCATTTGTTCATTGTTTATTTACTCAACAACTATTGGATGATAATTATACTTTGATTTAACACATATTTTATGGTTAAAAAGGATTAAATTGCTCTATTACTAATTCACCCCCCCTCTCAGTAATCCAACAATTGGTATCATAGCAGGTTCCTCCAGGAAACAATTTAACCACTGGAAGGAGATTATGGATTATTCTGAGATTGGAGTACCACTGTTTAATGGTCAAAATGGTTTAAAGTATGAGTTATGGAGTGGAAGGATGGAAGTATTCTTATAGACACAAGGGTATTATATTTGGCTATCATTCACTACATGATATGATAGTTCAAAAAGGGAAAAGACTACATCCAAGAAGGAATTGAATAAGAATAAAAAAATAGAAATGGATTTCATCTGGGAAGGATTACCTAATCCGATAAGAGAAAATGTTGGTAAATGTTCATCAGCCAAAGAACTTTGGGATAAGTTACATGACACATATTCTTCACCCATCGCAGATTTAGAAAATGCCAAAGAAGATGCAGATACAGATCAAGAAGAATCATGTTCACCATGTCAAACAGATTCAGAAGATGAAGAGTACATAATCACCAAAGGTATGTTGTTTTTCTTTAATTGTGAAAAACACAAACATCTTGAAATAGAATGCCATGAAGGAAATGAGACAAAAAAATTAATTGAAAAGGAAGACAATTATGAAGCATAATTGATTATTGCTTTAGATGAACTAAGAGAATAAAACAAGTCACTCAAGAAATAATTGATGAAACAAAAGGAAAGTGTTCACATTTTTGAAGAGGCCCAACAGGTCATCGAGAAATTAAGAACTCAGCTAGAAGAAGCCAGAAAGATCGAAGAAAATCTTGAATATCAAAATCAATACTTGGAAGCCAACATAGCAGCACAAAAGGAAGAAGTAGAAATGAGAGATAATATATTGACATATCATCTAAAGGAAATAACTAATGATAAAAACTAGTTTGAGGAAGAGTTCGGTCAAGAAGAGAAAGGACTTGAAGAATAAATAATCACATTAAGAATTCATCTTGAAGAAGAGAAAATAAAAGAAGAAGTCATGAAGTCTCAGATAATGAAGAAACAATAAGAGGTTGAGAAGCTTGAAGAAGAAGTTGTCACATTGAGACGTAAAATCATCAAGCTCAACAAAAACATTGAAGAGACAGAAACATCCACATCAGTTATAGAGAATGAAGAGAAACACTCTAGGTTGCTAGAAAAGAAGAATGAAGAAAATAGAAAGAGTTATGCAGAAGTACTCAAAGGAAGGAATCATGGTCAACTAGAATCTAAGAAAACTATTGAATATACATCTTCAAGAAGACCATCCATGTTCAAGCCAAAAAGAAGCTTCAATCATGATCATGATTAGTCAAGGCAGAAATTTAGAAGGACTACAACACAAAGAAGATCATTCACTCCCAAGTATGCAAATTTCTTTTATGGTCATTGTTTTTATTGTACAATTTTGGACATAATGTTGCCGATTGCGGGGATTATAAAATAAATGTTCAAGAAAGAAGTGCATATGTGGCCCCACGTAACATTGAATGTTACAAATGTAATAACTATGGAAACATAGCTAGTGATTGTAGAAGAATGATAGATACTTCCATGAAAGAGAACACTGATATCAAATATAAGAAAATATGGATAATAAAACACGAAGAACATGTGAACAAATACCAGGTCCTAGTGATCGCAAGATTGACAATAAAACGAGATGAAAAAGAATCTATAGAGAAAGACGTCAGATACAAAAAGGTTTGGAAAATAACTAAAAGAAAATAAGGACAGGTAAATAAGGAACATGTTCAATATATTGTACTTTCAGTCACTATAGTGAAATATGAATCCACAGAAAAAAAGAAAGAAGTCAGAGCTCAGAGAGACGATGAATATACTAATGAAGATGACGATGAATACACTTTAGATCATGAATTGTTCTGAGCCATCCATCTTAGAGACTCCCAGATAATATGAATAATAGACAGGGGGAGTCTATGCAGTAGCTGAGACAGACCAGAGAAACATCCTTCGAGCAACTTGCAGAATTTGAGTAGACAGATTCAGTGCATTCAGTTAGTAGAAGTACAATATGATAGATTAATCAATTGTAGTAGTACTTCATGATAGTACAATGACATATGAGTCAAAATTATGGACATTTGTGTAGCAGAGTCTTGAAAAACATGGACATAGATGGACGTCAAATCAGCTTTTCTGAACAAGGAACTTGAAGAAGATATCTACATTGAACAACTGGTTCCTAGAGCATGGTACTCTAGACTGGATAAATATCTACAACATGCAGGGTTAAAAAAAATAAGTGCATACAACAACCTCTACATCAAGGTAACTCAAGATGGTATTTTATTAATTGAAGTTTATATTGATGATATTATTTTTAGAAGTATTGATGACAGGTTAAGCCAGAAATTTGCAAAGGATATACATAATGAATTTGAAATGTCATTACTTGGAGAACTATCCTTCTTTCTGAGTCTTTAGATACGTCAAATAAACTAAGGAATTTTTATTTCTCAAACTAAGGAGATCAAAAAAATTCTAAAGAGGTTCGAAATGGAAGATTGCAAACCAGTTACCACTCCTATGCAAACTAGTTGCAAGTTGAGCAAAGATGATGATTAAAAGTCTACAGATCAGAGGCAATACAAGTCAATGATTGGTAGCTTACTATATGTGACAACATCCATACTAGATGTAATGCAGACAATTTGTGTAATATACCAGATACAAAAAGTATGCAGAACAAAAATAAAATGCTAGAAATGGTAGAATAACAAGAATATAACCAGAACAATCACCACAATAGCACTGAAATGATATAAGAATAACAAAATAAATAGTGCTTTGATTCTGAAAGCAATCGGGCCTCTTCGAGGGGGAAACCTCCAGTTGAGCAGAGCTCTATTACAATAATATCCAAGCTAGGGTTCTCATACCCTCGACTCCTTTTATACTAAATATGTCTATCAAAATAAGCATCTAGAGGAAGATCCTTCTAGAAGAGGAAGCTTCTTTTAGGTCTTCTTACATCCGCCTTATTCTATTTTATTGAAAGGTCTTATTAATATTGATCTTTATTACATCCGAATATATTGTTCTACCTATGTGCGGGTTAGGACCCTAACATGTCCGCCCCCTTAAAAACAACTTTGTCCTCAAGGCTTGAGATGTGGAAATTGTTGTAGAATGGTAGTTAGTTCCCAAGTGGCATCCTCTAGAGTAATATATTTCCACTGGACTAGTACTTTCTTGATGGTTCTCTGACACAGGTGATGCTCATGATGGTCTAAAACTGCTCGTGGCTATAGCCAAATGGATCCTTCTTCATCTAACTCGGGAAGGTTGGTTTGAATTTGGCACTTAGCTCCAATTACCTTCTTTAAGCATGAAACATGAAAAACATGATGTAGCTTAGAATGACTGGGAAAAGCTAACTGATAGGATACTTGTCCCACATGCTTGAGAATGGTATAAGGACCATAAAATTTGGGCGCTAGCTTCTGACAATGCTCGGCCTTGAGGGAAGTTTTCTTGTAAGGTTGCACTCGAAGAAACACCTGATCCCCTTATGCAAATTGAAATTCAAAGTGACCTTGATCTACTTGTTGCTTCATGCGATTCTGTGCCATGACCAAATTCTCTTTGAGGGTACGAAGAATAGCCTCTTGAACTTTAAGTGTTTGGTCAACCGCTTGGACCTTCAAGACACCTGGTAAGTATGATAGAAATGAAGGTGGATTCTGTCCATATAATGCTTCAAAAGGAGTCATGCATGTAGCTATATGGTATGAAGTGTTGTACCACCATTCAACTAGGGGTAACCATTGAGCCCACTGATTTTTCTTTTTCGAGGAAAAACACCTCAAATATGTTTCCAAACACTTGTTGACAACTTTCGTTTGACCATCAGTCTGGGGATGATAAGCTGTGCTGAGATGAAATTGGATGCCTTGTAGCTTGAACAGTTCTTGCCAAAAATTGCTTGTGAAAGTTGGGTCGCGATTAGAAACAATAGAGTGCGGCATGCCATGAATCTTGAAGATCTGATCCATGAAAATTTGAACCACCGTGGATGCTGTAAATGGGTGTTGAAGAGTGTAGAAATGAGCATACTTGGAAAGGCGATCAACAACCACCATGATGATTGATTTAGTTCCCGATTTGGGTAAGTTGGTAATAAAATCCATAGAGATATCCTTCCAAATAGCAGGTGGAATTGGAAGTGGTTGTAGTGTGCCCAGAGATTTGATTGTTTCTCCCTTATTGCATTGACACATCACATTCCATGACAAAATTACAGATGTCCTGTTTCATACCATCCCAGAAAAAAGAACGTTTTGCTCTGTCATAGGTTTTGGTGAACTCGGAGTGCCCCACTGTGGGTGTAGCATGAAGCTCAGAAAGTACCCTGGATTTAAGCTTTGATTGTTTACTTAAATACAAACGGCCTTTGTATCGAAGCTCATCATGGAGCCAAGAGTACCCTAGGGAAGCTGTAGCATTGGACTGCAATTGTTGGATCAGATGCGAAATTTTGGGATCTTGTAGCCATTTCTGGCGAACGACATGGAGCCAATCTGGTACAATGAAGAAAAGAGAAAAAATGGATCCTTCATCTTCATATTTTCAGGAAAGTGCATCCGCAACCACATTTTCTTTGCATTTCTTGTAAATGATCTCATAATCATATCCAAAGAGCTTGGTCACCCATTTTTGTTGCTCTGGGGAGGAAACACATTGTTTCAGAAAATACTTGAGGCTTTGATGGTTTGTCTTAATTTGGAAACGTTGCCCCAATAGATAAGGGTGCCACAGATAAACGACATGCAAAATAACCAACATTTCCTTTTTATAGATTGATTTTCCTAGATTTCTTTCAGATAGTTGCTTGTTGGTGAAGGCCAAAGATCGACCCTCTTGCATAAGGACAACACCTATTCCTTTCCCTGAGGCATCACATTCCAACACAAAGGTCTTTGTGAAATCAGGAAGGGCCAGGACTGGAGTGGTGCACATGGCCATCTTCAAGGTTTGAAATGCTTGAGAAATGACTGGAGTCCAAGTGAAAGAGTTCTTTTTTAGGAGAGTAGTGAGAGGTGCTGCAATCTTTCCATAATTCTTAAAAAACTTGCGATAATACCTTGTTAGGCCCATAAATACACACAAGCTTTTGAGAGTCTTTGGGTGAGGGCAGTCTTGCACAACTTCAATCTTTTTAGGATCCACCCTGACGCCATCCTTGCCAACCAAATGACCCAATTATTCTACTTCTGAGGCGCCAAAAGCACATTTAGACTGTTTCAGAAAAAGTTGGTGCTGAGAGAGTAGATGAAAAACTCGATCCACATGAGAAAGATGGTCTGTCCAGGTTTTGCTATAGATGAGTATATCATCAAAGAAAACTAAGACAAAATGATGGAGAAAAGGATGGAAGACATGATTCATGAGGATTTGGAAGGTGGAGGGGGCATTACACAAGCCAAAGGGCATGACCAAAAACTCATAGTGGCCCTCATGAGTTCTAAAGGAAGTCTTGGGAATGTCTGCCTCTTTGATACATATTTGGTGGTAGCCCGAATGAAGATCAAGTTTAGTAAAGAATTGGGCACCACTCAATTCATCCAAGAAGTCATCAATGACAGGAATGGGAAATTTGTCTTTAATTGTAAGTTTGTTGAGGGCACAAAAGTTAGGACACATTCACCAAGAACCTTCTTTATTCAGGACCATGACCACAGGAGAAGAGTAGGGGCTCGTACTAGGGCGGATAATGCTTGCATTAAGGAGTTCCTGGACCATTTTCTCAATCTCATTTTTTTGGGAAAAGGGGTGATGATATGGATGGATATTGGGAGGAAGGCTTTCGGGGACAAGGGGAATGGAATGATCATGAACACCATGGGAAGGAGGGAGTCCTTGGGGAGTGGAAAAGACCACTTGATGTTTAGAAAGGATTGCTTGGACGTCTTGCAGCACCAAGGGTGTCTTTGTTGCTTGTATGGCATGGAGTTGGGAAATAACACCAAAATGACCTTTTTTGAGCAGCTTTTCCATGTGATGGGAACTAATGATCTCAGGTGAACTGGCAGTGATACCTTGGAATTTATATTGGTGGCCTTCCTGGTCAAATTGCATGGTTAATTCCTTAAAATCCATGAGAATGGGACCCAAAGTCCTTAGCTAGTCTGTACCCAACACAATGTTAAAACCGCCCATGTTGATAGCAAACATATGAGATTTCAGGTGGTAGTCACCAATTTGGAGACACACATTTTCACAACGCCCTCCACATTTCATGGAACCACCATTGGAAATCATGATTTGGAAGTTATTGACGACGTGGATGTAGCAATGAGTTTCTTGGGCAATGTAACGATGAATACAATTATGGGTACTTCCACTATCAACCATAATGATGACCTTTCGATGCTTGATGTAACCGATGAGTTTGAGGGTTTGGGGAGCGGAGAAGCCAGTGAGAGCATTGAGGGAAATGACCGGTTCTACTTTGGGAGGGCCTGCGGGAGGGGTTATATCAATGGTTTCAGGTGATTCAGACACAAGGGGAGTTTCAACATCCTCTTCCGAAATATCCTCAGATATGGCCATAAAATTATTTTGTTCCTTACACTTGTCGCCCGGGAAATATTTTTCATCACAATTATAACAAAGGCCTTTGAGTTGGCGTTCAACCATTTCAGCCTTGGTCAATTTTTGGATCTTTAGTGGAGCAGAGGGGGTAGTGGGATTTACTGGTTTAGGGCAAGGGATAAAGGAGGGTTTTCAGTTTTGAGAAGACACAACCTGTTGTGCTTCTTTATCTCTTTTAGTAGCCTCCACCCAACTCTCAAGCCGAGCCATGAGGACATGGGCTTGAATCTCATCCTTGAGGCCACTGATAAAATAATCTTGGAAAAAGGCATCAGACATGCCCTCTGTCCGAAAAGCCAGGCACTCAAAGGAAGCTATAAAGTCTTCCATTGTTCCTGATTATTTCAACTTTGTCAAACGACTTAAATGGTTGGTTTCAGTGTCAAAGAGTTCATAAAGATCTGCCCCAAAGTGTGTCCAAGCAATATACCCTTGACGAAAAGTTTTTCTCCATTGCCACCATTGTCAACGTTCTTGGTTTAGATGGAAAACACCATACCGGAGTTTGTCCAAGTCATCTGTAATTCCATATAAAGAGAAATAATGTTCCATTAGGGTTACCCAACCAGTGGGGTCTGAGCCATCAAATTTGGTCACATCCACTCGCAGAAGGCGTAGGTCACGTTGAAAGTGATGGTGCTGAAAGTTATGGGAATGAGAGGAATGTTCACCTTCAGTCTTTGGAGGTGCATCAGAGGAAGGGTTATCTGTAGGGATATGAATCTTGGTGCAAAGTGACAAAAAAACAGATTCAAGATGGGTGGTAAGTTCTTATTTGATTTCCTCCATTGAGGACTGCATGGTTGTATTGATGGTGGCAACATTAGCACTGAGGTGTTTCACTTCTTGTTGGGTCTCGGTGAGACTAGATTGCAAGGTATTGATGCGAGCTTCCAAGTCTTGGCTACAGGTATGGGTCATGAGGATGAGGGAATCGAAAAGGGACGGGTGGGGTAAAAAATTTTGCCGAAAAATGATATGTATGAATGTGATAAGGGCAAAGCGACGAATCCAATGGAATAGGTCTCAAATAATGGTGAAAAAATTTCCAGACTTTATTTTTTATTTTTTTATACACCTGCAGAGTTGTACTCTGGTCTGAAGAATACTACAGTGATGAAATGTCCAAATGCTTAACCAAGAAGAAATGTGTAGTGATTTGGAAACCCGAACACAGTTGTGCGATAATAGATCTTGTCTGTTTTAATTTGTTTATGTTTCTGTCCCCAAGGGTTAGGTATTCAAGGGTTCTACATACAAGGGTTTTCCCTTTGCTATAGCTCTCTGATATACGTGCGGGGTCCAATAGTAGTACTTGGCCCAATATCTCAGGGAACTAACTAAGGAGGATAGACCATACCCTTAGCCATACTACTCGAATACCCAGGTACTAGAGAGTATCTTCCCAAGTGATATTCTCGGTGGCACTATAGCAGTCAGGCGATCGATCAGTTTATCTAAAGAGGGCTTTAGGTAATCTAGGCCAATCCATACACCGATGCTCTCTGATGCACTACCACTCGAAGGGGTACCAACATGGGTTACAAGGGTAGCCAACAGATGTGCGCTTAAGTACCACTTGTATTTCCTACGTATATGAATCCCTCAACCACGGGTTTATGCATGTAACGACATATCTCTATGGCTTAAAGATGCCGGAATACGTCTCTACCCTGAAAAAAAAATTTAACCCACACTTTCTGCTGAGGAAAGTGTTTTGATACCACTTGTAATATACCAGATATAAAAAGTATGCAGAACAAAAATAAAATGCTAGAAATGACAGAATAACAACAATATAACCAGAACAATCACCACAATAGCACTGAAATGATATAAGAATAACAACAGAAATAACACTTTGATTCTGAAATAAATTTTCATGGGCCTCTTCAAGGGGGAAACCTCTAGTTGAGTAGAGCTCTATTACAATAATATCCAAGCTAGGGTTCTCATACCCTCGACTCCTATTTATACTAAATATGTCTATCAAAAGAAGCATCTAGAGGAAGATCCTTCTAGAAGCAGAAGCTTCTATTAGGCCTTCTTTCATCCTCCTTATTCTATTTTATTGAAAGGTCTTATTAATATTGACCTTTATTACATCCAAATATATTGTTCCACCTATGTGCGGGTTAGGACCCTAACAGTTTGACAGGTGGCACGATTTCAAGCAGAACCAAAGGAATCACATGTATTAGAAGACAAGAGGATTTTTAGATATCTCAAAGGAACAAAAGAGTTTGGATTATGGTATCCAAAAGGAAAGGATCTATCACTTATTGCCTACATAGATGCAGATTGGGAGGTTGCATTGATGACTGACGAAGCACCAGTGGAGCAGTGTTCTACTTGGGTGAGTGTTTAGTATCTTGGCTAAGCAAGAAACAATCATCAATATCTTTATCTACAGCCCAAGCATAGTATATTGCAACATCAAGATGTTGTACTCAATTTCTATGGATGAAACAAACTTTGAAAGATACACAGGTTGATTATGATGAGCCCATTCCAATCTATTGTGATAATACAAGCGCCATCAGTATCTCAAAGAACCCAATGATGCACTCCAAGATGAAGCACATTCTAATAAATTATCACTTTTTTTGAGAACAGGTTGCAAAGAAGAACATTAGAGTTGAATATGTGTGCACAAAATAACAAGTGGTAGGCATATTTACAAAACCGCTACCAAGGGAAGCCTTTGAGTATTTTTGCCAAAGACTTAGAGTAATTTCTACTCCAAAATGAATGCTTTTGAATGCTTATATTTACATGAGGAAGCACCATAAAGAGGATAGTTCAAGTTGGGGGATCAATTTCAGGAAGAGTTCAGTCATGGGAAGTATCCCCAAGGACAATTCAGTTAGGGAGAGAAGCCTCAGATGGAAAGATACCTTTGCCATTGATGACAAAGGGGGAGAGATTTATCAGATGCAAAGGTAAATGCTTGGAGAAAGAGAACAGAGACATGGTTCTAGGGGGAGTGATGGTCATAGGGGGGGCATGAGTGATATGACTTCAGTATTGCATCAGAGTGTTGCCATCAATGCTAAAGGGGGAGATTGTTGATTATTTGGGTTGGTTGTCATTGATGTCAACCCTTGAAGAAAGTCCGGTAGCAAATTCCAGTAGCACATTTTAGGATATTTAGAAACTTAGGAGTTAGTTAAGAACTACTTGGTCTAATGTGTCATTAGGTAAAAGTGTGTTTATTTATTATGCATTTGTATGCATTTGTAGTTAGGAAATCCAATGGTCACTATATGTTCCTGACATAGAGTGATTCGACGGTTCATACTCTCCTCGAACATAACGACCATTGATCCGTGGCTGAACACCCAATTGGTCCATGATCTCTATTTAAAGAGCACGGAGGGTCATTTTCCGATGATCGATTTTGAGAAACTCTTTTGTAAAATCTCTCTGTAATCTTTTTCTTTTGCATTAATAAACTGCTCCAAGTGGTTGTGTTGGCTGGGGCCATGGATGTTTCCCCATAGGGGTTTTACCAAGTGAAAACACCGGTGTGTTGATATTTGATAAGGTTATGTGAGTGGTTACTGAAGGTGTTCGTCCTCTATTGGAATACCTGTGTTTTCAAACATGGTTTTAGAGCCTAATTGAAGACCTGCTCTTGTTGTAGATCGAGATCGTGAAGCCGAGTTGCTTTATCTCAATTTTCTGTCATTTCCATACCTTTTTGGGCTGAGAGGACTGTGAGGACTATTCCATTGCGTCCGAAGCACTCGTTTCATTCACGAACACTTTTCATTTCACTCGAAAAGGTTTCCTTTTTCCCAATATATGACCATTACAGTCAGATCCAGAGGTATCAAGCTTGAATACACATTTTTTAAATTTTTGCAGAGTAGTATTTTGGTTTTATTTCAGTTTTGTATTATTTATTTCTGGGTTGCTACTCTTTTAGATCTGCATATGCTCTTTTCCTTGTTCCCTGTGTGATCTTAGAAAATCATAAACATATAGGAAAAGGTGCATCTTCTGGGTAAGCTAACCGAGATCTAACCCCTATTGTCATCGAGAAGCGAAATTTTTTTCTTGTGTGAAAATATTTTTTTTTGAGCATGCTCTCCAAGGCCGTCAACAACAACAACAACAACAACAATAACAATCCTCCTTCTTAACATTACAATATGTTTTTCTAGACCATTTGGTTAAAATTTTCCTTATTAAGTAAGAGGTCTTGAGTTCAAGTCTCTCTTTTGTTACTTGTTTTTGAAAAAGTTCATACTAAAATTGTAAAGTGTATTTCACTTCAAGTATAAAAGTGAATCACTATAAGTAGCTTTAACATTTTATTTTAGAGTTATTTATTTTGCATGCATCTTTTCTGTTATAAAGTAACTTCATTGTAAAAGTGATCCCCACTTCTCTTTATAAAAGTGGGTCACTTCATAAAGCAACTTACACTATCATGTGGTCATTTGGTTACCATTTATGCATTTTTTTAAAATGGCATAAATCTCACATCTAAAGTCCGTTTTCAATGCCGTTTTTTTCAAAACCGCATTAATTTTCGAGCTCTTTCCATCCAGATCATCAGTTTTAGTTTTTAAATCCATATTATCTGCATATTTAATATGGCTTCTACAAGTAATGTCTTTCTTACCAACAACAACTACTACCAATGGAAATCTCATATGGAAGATTTATTAAGAAGTAAAGGCTTGTACCAGATTACCTTGGGAAAGGAAAAATCACCCACTGATGATGATAAGAAAGAAAAATGGGCTAATAGGAGTGAAAAAGTACATGGACTAATCAGAATGTCCATCTCTCCTGATTTAAGGTACCACCTTCAAGAAATTGATGACCCCGAAGAAGCTTGGGAAAAGATTGAATCTGTGCTTGGTAAACTCAATATTATTCGAGTACAACAGTTAGAAAATCAAGTACTAACTTTGAGTCCAAGTGATTTTTCTTGCCTTGGAGACTATCTATCTAAGTTTAAAACACTCAGAATTTTATGTGAAGAATGTAAGATAAAAATGGAGGAAGAGCGTTGCATCTATCTTATTCTTTCTAAGCTAGGTAGTGCATATTATGTGTTTGTATCTACCTTTTATTCCATGAGAGAGGCTATATGGAAAGCTTATGAAAAACCCACTCTTGAGTCCTTTTGTGTTGCTTTGATTAGAGAGGAAGATAAGCTTGTACAACTTGAAGTGATCAGCACTGCAGATACCTCCAACAAAGCCTTAGTTGCCCAACAGAAAGATAAACCCAAGTATCCAAAGAAGCAACATCCTCGCTACAACAAAAAGCAACATAAGGGTCCCAAACCCGCTCAGACAACTTCAACTCTTAATGGTGACAAAGGAGTAAAATATAAAAATAAGAAGACTGACATACATTGCAACTTTTGTGATAAATATGGTCATGATGAGTCCAAATGTTTCAAGAAGATGGCAGCTTTAGAAGCAACAAAGAAGAAGCACAACATCATTATTGATTCTACTTCTTCTTCTTCTTCTCATGGACATGCACTTTTCGCTTATGGTTTCTCCTTCAATACAACTTCTAATTCTTCTTATGATGAGTGACTTATTGATTCTAGAGCATCTTATCATATGGCTAAGGATAAAGCCATATTTTCTGCTCTAAATGAATGTAACACCAAGAAAATATTTGTTGGTGATGATAGATCTCTTAGTTATGTGGGATATGGAACAGTTCAAGTAGATAATGGTCATTTCAATGATGTATTCTGTGTCCCAAGTCTTTCTTGTAACCTTTTATCAGTCTATCAAATCACTCATTCAAGTGAAGGTAAAACCGTAGATTTTTCACCTCACCAAGTTGTAATCAAGGATCTAAAATATCCTAAGCATGTTCTTGCAACTCGAATTGATGATGATATTACTAGGTTGTACAAGTTTGACAACTTTGGGTCATCATATTTTTCATCAGTTTTTGTTGCTCATAGCAATGACTTGAGAAAAAGTTGGCATGAGCAGTTTGGTCATCTAAACTATCACTCATTGCATAAACTAGGTAATCAACAAATGGTGACTGGTCTTCCTCTTGTTTCATGCAGAGATGGTGTTTGTGCCGGTTGTGTTCTCGACAAACATCATCGGGATAGTTTTGACAAACGTGCCTCTTGGCATGCCTCGGGCCCTTTACATCTTGTTCACAGTGATTTGTGTGGTCCACTTTCTTCTCCTTCCTTTTCTGGGTGCAATTATTTCTTAACTTTCATTGATGATTTTTCCAGACGTACCTGGGTTTATTTCTTAAAACTTAAGAGCGAATTTTTTGACAAATTTTTGGCCTACAAGGCCCTTGTAGAAAAACAATCCAGACATCAAATTCAAAAGTTAAGAATAGATAATGGAGGCGAATATGTGAACAATAATTTTACAAGTTACTGCACCACACATGGCATCCAAATGCAACACATTGTTCCATATACACCACAACAAAATGGTGTTGATGAGAGAAATAACCACACATTAAAAGAAATGGCTAATTGTATGATCCAATCTAAGGGATTAAGTCTAAAGTATTGGGCGGAAGCAATCAACTTTGAAAATTACATAGTCAATCACACTACCACGAAGGCTCTTAAAAATATAACACCGGAAGAATCTTGGACTAAAATTAAACCAGATGTAAGTCACTTCCGTGTATTTGGTAGTATAGCACGGGATCACATTCCTGATGAGAAAAGGAAAGCATTTCAGCCTAAAAGTGAGAAGTGTATATTTTTTGGTTATTATAAAGATGTGAAAGGTTATAGACTTCTTCAACCACATTGTAATGAAATTATTATTAGAAGAGATGTTAAATTTGATGAAAATCTCTTAGCCTGCGAGCCTAATTCGACAATTGTGCCTTCTTCGGCTTGCGAGCCATCTTCGACGTTTGTGCCTTATTCTATTCCTATTCTGGTTTCTTCTTCAGATAATGATAGTGAGGATGAAAATCCACCTCCGCCTGCTGACCTTCCTCCAACTGAGTCCTTTGAATCTGAACCAACACCAGTTCCACCGCTTCCTATATGGGTCCATTCAACACGAGAAGCAACTAGTGGTCCTTTCGATGATCCTTTAGATCAACGTCGAACACATTCTCAATTCCAATGAGCCTATTCTCTTTTGGCTCAAGTTTCAGAGACTCGTGATCCATATACATTTGCAGAGGATTCAGGTCATCTAGATTGGGATACAGCTATGAATGAAGAGTATCGTTCTTTAATGGCAAACGATACTTGGGATCTTGTACCTCTTCCAAAAGGAAGAAAACTTGTCAGATGTAAATGGGTCTACATAACTAAGTATGCATCATATGGAAGTGTTGAAATACACAAGGCTCAGTTAGTTGCCAAAGGATTTTCCCAAGTTGAAGGAATTGACTATAATGAAACCTTTTCCCTTGTAGCCAAAATGAATTCCATCTGCCTTGTTCTTGCCCTTGCTGCCTCACATAAATGGGAGGTCCATCATATGGATGTTAAATCCGCCTTCTTGCATGGCGATTTGAAAGAATAAATCTACATGGAACAACCTCCTGGATATGTCCAAAATGACTCTAGCCTTGTTTGTCACCTTAAGAAATCTCTTTATGGTCTTAAGCAAGCTCCCCAAGCTTGGTATGCCAAAATGGATAACTTTATTATTGACACCAGATTCTCCAAATGCTATTCTGATCTTAATGTCTATACCAAGAAAGTAGGAATCCATCTCATACTCCTTGTCCTTTATGTTGATGACCTTATCTTTACTGGTAGTGACTCAAAACTTTTAAACCATGTGAAAACAAGCCTTAAGAAGAAATTTGAAATGACATACTTAGGTTTTTTGCACTATTTCCTTGGCCTCCAAATTTTGCAAACCAATGAAGGAATTTTTCTTTCCTAGTCTAAGTATGCTTGTGACCTTCTTCGTCGCTTTCACATGGATGATTGTAAACCAACCTCTTCTCCCTTCCATTCTAGAGTCAAGCTTACTGCCACCTGTACTTCTCCTGAAGTTGATGCCACCCTATACCGTCAGTTAGTTGGTAGCCTCTTATACTTGACTCATACCCGTCCTGATCTTTCCTTTGTTGTTGGTCTTGTTTCTCGATATATGAAAACACCCCATGAAAGCCATTGGAAAGCAACTAAAAGGATACTTTTCTATGTCTGTGGTACAATTCAGTTCGGGATACACTACAGTTCAGGGGTGACTCCTTTACTGGTTGGTTTCACTGATTCATATTGGCCGACGACCCTGATGATCGAAAGTCTACTGTAGGTTATGTTTTCAGCCTTGGTTCAGGACCTGTCACTTGGGCCTGTAAGAAACAACAGGCTATTGCAGTTTCTTTAGCAGAAGTAGAGTACTGAGAAACGGTAAATGCAAGTCAGGAAGCCTTGTGGCTTCGACAGATACTTTCAGAGTTTGGATTCGAGCAGCAACATCCGACCAGCCTTTGGTGCGACAATCAAAGTGCCATCAAGATTACCAAAGACCCCGTTCAATATCAATGCAACAGGCACATCGAGCTACATGTGAAATTCATCAGAAAACTCATTCATGATCAATTTATTGAAGTGATATTTTTCCCAATAGAAGGTCAAGTTGCAGACATTTTCACAAAGTCTCTTACAGAAGCGAAGTTTTCCAAACTTTGATCTATGTTAGGAGTTCATGAAGTTGTCATTAAGGGGGGATAGGCTCTAATGCCTCCTTCCTTCTCCTATTGTGTCAACATTATAAATCCTTCAATCCTATCCCAAGTTGTTCTTAAGGGGGGATGTTAGGATATTTAGACACTTAGGAGTTAGTTAAGAACTACTTGGTCTAATGTTTCGTTAGGTAAAAGTGTGTTTCTTAGTGTGTTTATTTAGTATGCATTAGTATGCATTTGTAGTTAGGAAATCCGACGGTCACGATATGTTCCCGACACAGAGTGATCCGACGGTTCATACTCTCCTTGATCTTAAGGGCCATTGATCCGTGAATTAACACTCGATTGGTCCATGATATCTATTTAATGAGCATGGAGGGTTATTTGCTGATAATCGATTGTGAGAAAATCTTTTGTAAAATCTCTCTGTAATATTTTTCTTTTGCATTAATAAACTGCTCCAAGTAGTCGCGTTGGCTGGGGCCGTGGATGTTTTCCCATAGGGGTTTTACCATGTGAAAACATCAGTGTGTTGATCTTTGATCTAGTTATGTGACTGGTTACTGAAGGTGTTCGTCCTCTGTTGGAATACCCATGTTGTCAAACAACACAAATGTTTGGGTAATGGACCCATGCTTGTTTGATGGATAATGGTATGAGTTTTGATATATTTGTAGGAAAGACTATTCTAGATGTATAATACATGTCATGCCATTTCCAGTGGTATGTGAAATGTCACATAACTTCTTACGGTTAGAGAGTTATGGCCATGTGAAGTTGAAGAATCCTTATGTGTTATCTAGAAGCCCCAAAAGGTCAAAGTAGTCAAAGTGGTTGCAAAGAAGAAATTATTTAAATAATAAAGTGAAGTGATGAGTGTACTATAAGTCAAAGTGGATACAAAAGAAATTATTTAAATATTAAAGTTAATGGATAAATTACTAAGTGGACAAGTGGTTAGAAGTGGGTTAGCCCTAAAATAAGGAAATTGGGTTAAGATGGTTAGAAGGTAATTTAAATAATAAAGTGAAGTGATGAGTGTACTATAAGTCAAAGTGGATACAAAAGAAATTATTTAAATAATAAATTTAATGGAGAAAGTGGACAAGTGGTTAGAAGTGGGTTAGACCTAAAATAAGAAAAGTGGGTTAAGATGGTTAGAAGGTAACCCCTTGAGGAAGCTACATGAAAGTATAAATAAGAGGTAAGACTCTCTCATTTTAATCACACTTGAGAATATTTAATATCTACAAGTGACTGAGGTAACGAAAGGATATCTAAGCCGAATTTCAGAGGGAAGGTGAAGTAAAGAAGATAGAAATTCAAGGGAGGATAAACTCTTTTGATGATGCTTTATAAGGTATGTTATTTACATGTCATCTCACAATTTTTGCAACAATATTTTTTCTAGAATGATTCAGACTGTGAAATTGGGAGGCCGTTGAGGAAACATATTCAAGTAGCTGTGATAAAAATTTCAACTTGTGGGTCGTTGTATTTTTGGAGTTACACTCCATGGAAAATAGGGTTTGTGGCTAGTCCTTAAACTAGTCTAAAACAAGTGTTTCAAGTAAAACCATCATAGCTTTTTCATAACAGATTCAAATTAAGTAAGACCAAATGTATTGGTTAGAGAATAGTCTGTAGTATTATGTGTACCTTTTTCATATCCATACAAAAAACATTTCGTGCGGGGCACGCTCTACAAGTTATCTCCCTAGAATAAACCAGAATTCAACAATGTATGCCATTTTTTTCTATAACTCCTTATCTGAGAGGTTCCAATTAGTGAAATCTGGAGAAATTGCATAAAATACACTGAAGAACATTGTGTACCATTTTTAGATCTTTATTCATTACAAGTACATAGTTATGATTATTTCAAGTTAGGGTTGTTTACTAATCCAAAATTAGTCATGTGAGACTAAAGTAAAATTTGATGAAAATGCTAGTCTCTTGTTGTTAAAGTTAAGGAAGGTTTGCAGGTATATGATCATATACACCAGGTCTATTACAGAGTTACAAATCAGATTTGGATGATGAAATTGATGAGGGTTTTTGGTTGAGGTACATGTTGGGTACATGGTTGAGACAAGTAGTTGACGAGTTGGCACATACATGAGGTGTATAGTTAATGATGTTGCTACACCTTGATGAGTCATAGTTGATGATTAGTTGATACATGATTGATACATACTTGGTACATGGTTGGAGGCACTTGTTAGTAGTATTGTTGACACATGGTTTATGGATGATGTAGCATACTTGTATTGATATATTATTAGAAGCACATATTGATCTTGGTGATGATTATGAGTTGTTGAGTTATGCTTGGTTGATGCACATATTTGAGAGTTGTCTTGGTGAGTAGATATGATTTGGTTGATAAGATTGATGAGACATGTTTTTGTGATAGGTTGTTTGGATAGGTTGTTGTAACAAGTTATTTGTACAGGTTTGGTGCATGGTTGATGCACTTGTTCATGGTATAGGTTGAGGTACAGGATGGTGCATGGTTGATGCACGTATTTATGGTACAAGTTGATTACATGTTGTTTGGTACAGGTTGGTGCATGGTTGATGCACTTGTTTATGGTACAGATTGATTACGAGTTGAGATACAGATTGATGCATGGTTCATGTTATTGGTACATGTTGTTTGGTGCAGGTTGATTGGTATAGGTTTACAATAATATATCTCATAGTGATAGTGTGATTGTGGTTCCATCATTCTACGTATACGTTGGGGCGGTTGGACGGGACAAGGACATGTGGTTGTAGCCACCTTCCAGTTGTAGCCAGAGAACATAAGGCGTTGTAGCCAGAGAATAGGGGAGTTGGAGATTCCCTCAGGTTGTAGCCTGAGAAACTAGGGGGTTGGAGACTCATTCTAGTTGCAGCTGGAAAACAAAGGAAGTTGGTGCTTCCAATGAATGTAATTCTTAAAGACATATAAGAAAAAACATTCTGTGGTTTTCTCCCACTTTGGGTTTCCATGTAAAAACACTAGTGTACTTTGTATGTGTATGAATGTTCATTTCTTCATTGTTTATTTACTCAACAACTATTGGATGATAATGATACATTGATTTAACACTTGCATTTTATGGTTAAAAATGATTAAATTGCTCTATTAAAGATTCACTCCCCCTCTCAGTAATCCAACATAATGTAATCATAGGATTGAGAGAAGAAATTAAAGAATTTGTAATTGTTCAAAAGGTACTAAGATATTTTCCTATGTGATTTGATCCTAATATATCAACACTAGAAGAAAGAGAAGATCTAGAATCAATAAGCATGGACGAACTACATGGAATCTTCACAGCATATGAAATGAGAATTGAACAGGAAAATCCAGATATAAAAGAAGCAGTTTTCGAAGCTTCCAAAAGGTCAAAGCACAAGGGAAATAAAAAGAAAAAGAACATAGCAGCAACAATGAGTTCTTGGAAGATGATGAAGAAGTGGCCAACTTTGTCAGAAGATTGAACAAGGGAACCAATGACAAATATAAAGGTAAGCTTCCATTGCTTTGTTTTAATTGTGATGGTATTGGTCATTTTTCTAACAAATGTCCTCATAAGAAAAATAAAAGGAAAGAAGAAGATTACTCAAATAAAAAACAAACATATAAATGAAAATAACCAAAAAGAAATCTTTCAAGAAAAATTTATGCGCCAAATAAGACATCTCCTTATCAGATGAAGATGAAGTCAGTGAAAGTGAGACAAAAAGATTTCTATTCATGGAAATAGAACACTTTGATAAAGAAGACACCAAAGAAGAATATGAAGAGGCAAAAGTTGACTACTGAGAAATGTTTTTGAGTGCCATAGAAGTTATAAGAAGAGAAAAGAAGAAAAACAAGAAGCCACAAGTAAAACTAGACAAGAAAGAAGACACAAAGGAACTAGAACAAATGATCACAAAATTGAAGGTTCAAATAGAAGAAGATAAAAGAATTGAAGAATTACTCAAAGAACAGTTAGAAGAAAGAGACAGGATCATTGGAAATTTGGAAGTAGAGATTGTCACATTGAGAAATGATCTTCAAAAGAAAAATATGTAGAACAACTCAAAATTTTTGGATGACATAATCAACAGTCAAAAGCGTCATCATGACAAGGTCGTACTTGGATACAATCAAATAGAAAAGTGACCAATATACAAAACAACATAACAAGAAACATATCCAAAAAGCTATGCAAAAACAATAAAAGGGGATAGGAAGACCTACAAGGAAGCTTACAAGGAAACTCCTCCACCGAGAAGATTCATATTTCAGAATCAATGACTGACATAAACAAATAGGCCTTAGGAAGAAGAAGGATTCATAAGAGTAACTCCTTTCTAAATATCTTCAACTCCCATGTATCAAACTATGTTTTTTGGTTTATGTTATGCATGCAATAATTTTGGACATAAAGCTGTAAATTGGAGAGCTAATATCAGGAACATAAACAACTCTGAAAGTCATACACAAAATGGTTATCCAAGAGGGCCTAGTGAAACACATAGAAGAAGCTACAATATGTTTGAATCATTGAGCACTGAAGTGGAATGCTACAAGTGCAACAAATTTGGACACATAGACAAAGATTGTAGAATGACAGTTCCTCCTAGAGAACCACAACAAAACAACAACAATCACAAACAAGAACCTCAGAAGAGAACATGGATAAGAAAGAAAAATCAATATAGCAATTAAGAATGCACACTCTCTCTACAAGATAAGAATAAGAAACATGGTTGGTATGTTGACAATGGTTGTTCAAAACACATGACATGCGATAAAGACAAGTTTCTTACATTAAGAACGGAAAGAGATGGATCAGTCTCTTTTGGAAATGATGATTCAACTAAAATCATTGGAAAAGGCACAATCAGAATTGGAAACAAGAATACCAAGGCAGAAAATGTTCTACTATTAGAAGATATGAAACATAATCTTCTAAGTGTAAGTCAAATGTGTCACCAAGGTCAGAAAATGATTTTCGATTCACAGAAGTGCGAGATAAGAAAAGAAGGTTCATGAAAATTGACTGCAACAACTGCAAGAACTTCAAGCAACACATATGTATTAAGTGAAATTGGAAATGAAAAGTGTTGTCTAGGAAAGGAAGATGAAGGTTGGCTATGGCACAAAAGAATGGGTCATATAAAATTTGATAACCTTGTCAATATGAGAAAAAAGGAATCAATTAGAGAAATGCCTCAGATCACGAAACCAACCAACACTTTATGCACGCATTGTCAACAAGGAAAACAAACAAAGTCTAGGTTCAAATCAAAGGAATATTCAACGACAAGACCATTGGAAATTGTGCATACTGATCTAGTTGGAGCGACTACAACAAAGGGTTTAAAAGGTGAGAAATACTTTATGTTATTAGTTGGTGATTATACAAGAATGACTGTAGTTTTCTTTATCAGGAATAAGTCAAAATCTTTTGAAAACTTCAAGGTCTACAAGGAAATGGTTGAAAATGAAATGGATTCAAAAATCAAATGTTTGAGATTTGATAATGGAGGAGAGTTCACTCCAAAGGAATTTATGGACTTCTACAACAAGCATGGAATAAAAAATAATTTTTCTTTTGCTAGGACACCTCAACAGAATGGAGTTGTTGAAAGAAAGAACATGACAGTACAAGAAATGTCTCGAACAATGTTAATGGATTCCAAATTGATAGATATTTTTTGGACACACGTAGTGCATACAATAGTTCACATTGAAAACAAATTAATGTTTAGAAACAACAATGACAAAATTCCTTACGAGCTATGGAAAAGAATACCAACAAATGTGAAGCATTTCAGAGTATTTGGAAGCAAATGCTACATCAAAAGAGAAGATGACAAAATGAGAAAGTTTGATTCTCGTGTGGACAAATGAGTACTTGTTGATTATTCAAGTACAAGGAAAGAATACCAGTGTTACAATCTTAGTTTGAACAAAGTTGTGGAAAGCATCAATGTAACAATTGATGAAACAAATGGACGATAATTAAAAGAAGAATAAAATGAATTAGTGGAACAACTTTACGAAGAAGAAGCAAAAGATGAAGAAGAAGTAGAAGGGGAAGATGAAGAAGATCAGACATAAGTAGAAGAGAAAGTTCAACAAGTGCCTCCAAAGACACCTAGGAAATGAGTACAAAAGAATCATCCTTCAGATCAGATTATCAGAAACAAGGACACAAGAGTTGAGACTAGAAGAAGAATCTCTTCACCAGAACAAATGCACCTAGCACTCTTATCTACGATTGAACCAAATAGTTTTGAAGAGGCCAACAAGGATGAATTTTGGAATAAGGCCATGAATGAAGAATTAGATTGAATAGAGAAGAATGACACTGGGGAATTGGTTCCAAGACCAAGGAATAATAATGTAATTGGAAAAAAGTGGGTTTTCAGAAATAAATTGAATGAATATGAACATGTTACAAGGAACAAAGCTATATTGGTATGTAAAGGATATGCACAGGTTGAAGGAATCGACTTTGAGGATACATTTTCCCTTGTTGCAAGAATGGAAGAAATCCGATTGCTCTTAGCTTATGCATGCTCCAAGAATATTAAAGTGTATTAGATGGACGTGAAATTGACATTTTTGAATGAGGAAATTGAAAAAGAAGTCTACATTGAACAACCATAAGGATTTCAGTTGTTAGAGAACGTAGATTATGTGTGTAAATTGAAGAAGGCCTTGTATGGTTTAAAACAAGCTCCTAGAGCATGGTACTCTAGACTTAATAAATATCTACAATAGGCAGGGTACAGAAAAGGAAGTGTAGATAACAACCTCTACATCAAGGTAACTCAAGATAGTATTTTATTAATTGAAGTTTATGTTGATGATATTAGTTTTGGAAGTAATGATGACAGGTTAAGACATAAATTTGCAAAGGATATGCATAATGAATTTGAAATGTCATTACTCAGAGAAATATCATTCTTTTTGGGTCTTCAGATATGCCAAAGAAACCATGGAATTTTTATTTCTCAAACTAAGTATATTAGAGAAATGCTAAAGAGGTTCAGAATGGAAGATTGCAAACCAATTACCACTTCTATGCAAACCAGTTGCAAGTTGAGCAAAGATGATGATTCAAAGTCTACAGACCAGAGGCAATATAGGTCAATGATGGGTAGCTTACTATATGTGACAACATCCAGACTAGATGTAATGCATGCAGTTGGATAGGTGACATGATTTCAAGCAACACCAAAGGAATCACATGTCTTAGCAGTGAAGAGGATTTTCATATATCTCAAAGGAACATAAGAGTTTGGATTATAGTATCCAAAAGGAAATGATCTATCACTTATTTCCTACATAGATGTAGATTGGGTAGGTTGCATTGATGATCGACGAAGCACCAGTGGAGCAGAGTTATACTTGGGTGAGTGTTTAGTATCTTGACTAAGCAAGAAACAATAATCAATATCTTTATCTACAACCGAAGCATAGTATATTGCAGTGACATGATGTTGTACACAGGTTCTATGGATGAAACAAACTCTGAAAAATATACAGGTTGAGTATTATGAGCCCATTCCAATCTACTATGATAATAGAAGTGTTGATTAAGGTTGGTTGTCATTGATGTCATCCCTTGAAGAAAGCCCTGTAGCACAAAGGTTTGAGTAATCGACTCAATATTGTTTGATGTAAATATGACTCATTATTGTTTTTTCATGGTTGATAAGAAGTAAATATGGATTAACTCCAAAGTGGTCCCCTTATGGTGAAAGCCCTCATGGGAAGACACATTGCGGAGTAAGAGAACCCATGCTTAATTATGGAATAATGAGATGAAGGAAAATGAATTTTTTAGGGAAACTATCCTAGATGGATAGTGTTTGTCATGCCATTTCTGGTGGTATGTAGAACGTTACATAACTCCTCATGGTTAGAGAGTTATGAGCATGTGAAGTTGGAGAACCCAAGTTTGGGTAATGGACCCAAGTTTGTTTGATGGATAACAATATGATTTTTGCTATATTTGAAGGTAATACTATTCTATATGGATAGTACATGTCATTCCATTTCTGGTGGTATGTCAAATTTCACATAACTCTTCACGGTTTGAGAGTTATGTCCTTACGAAGTTGGAGGACCCTCATATGTCATCTAGAAGCCCTAAAAGGTCAAAGTAGTCAAAGTGGTTTAAGAGATTTTAAAAGGCAAATAATAAAGTGAAGTGATGAGTGTATTATAATTTAAAGTGAGTACAAAACAAATTATTTCAATAATTAATTTAATGGAGAAATTAGAAGTGGGTTAACCCTAAAATAAGGAAAGTGGACAAAGTGACCTAGACGATGTTTTTAAGGAAGCTACTTGGAGAGTATAAATAAGAGGCAAGGCTCTCTCATTTGAATCACACTTGAGCATATTGAATATCTATAAGTTTTTGAGGTAACCAAGGATATATAAGCCAAATTTTTTAGGGAAGGTGAAGAAAAGAAGGCCGAAATGCAAGGAAGGATAAATTCTTTTGATGGTGCTTTCTAAGGTATGTTATTTACAGGTCATCTCACCATTTTCGCTATAATTTTTTTTCTATAATGCTTCAGACCGTGAAATTTCTATTCCATTGAGAAAACATATCCAATTATCTTTGATAAAAAAATCATCTTGTGGGTCGTTGTATTTTGGGAGTTACACTCCATGGAGAATAGGGTTTATGGCTAGTCCTGAAACTAGTCAAAAACAGGTGTTTCGGGTAAAAATGACATAACTTCTTCATAACAGATCCAAATTAAGTGAAAATAAATGTGTTGGTTAGGTTACAATTTTTATTATTCTGTGTAATAGTTTCATATCAATTCAACAAATATTTCGTGCGGGGCATGCTCTACAAGGTCACTCTCTAGAATAAGCTAGAATTTAACAAGGTATGCCATTTTTGCTATAACTCTTTTTCTGAGAGGTTCCAAGTAGTGAAAACCTGGAGGAACTGCATAAAACACACCGAATAAAATTATGTATCAGTTTCAGATCTTTATACATTACAGGTACAAAGTTATGATTACTTCAAGTTAGGGTTTTTGACTAATCCAAAACTAGGCATGTGAGACTAAAGAAAAGTTTGATGAAAATGAAAGTCTCTTGTTGTTAAAGTTAAGGAAGCTTTAAAGGAATGTGATCATATACACCAGGTCTATTACAAAGCTACAAATCAGATTTGGATGATGAAATTGATGAGGGCTTTTGATTGAGGTACATGTTGAGTACATGGTTGAGACAAGTAGTTGATAAGTTGGCACATACATGAGGTGTATAGTTGATGATGTTGGTACATATTGATGAGTCATAGTTGATGAGTAGTTGACACATGATTGATACATACTTGGTACATGGTTGGATGCACTTGTTTATGGTACATGTTGATTACAGGTTGTTTGGTTCAGGTTGGTGCATGGTTGATGCACTTGTTTATGGTACATGTTGATTGCAGGTTGAGTTACAGGTTGATTCATGGTTCAAATTTATTGATATAGGTTTGCAATGGTATATCTTAAAGTGATAGTGTGACAGTGGTTCCATAATTCTACTTCTACTTCAGGGCGGTTGGACGGGGCAAGGACAGGTGGTTGTAGCCAGAGAATTGGGGAGTTGGAGCTTCCTTCAGGTTGTAGCCTGAGAAACTAGGGGGTTGGAGACTTCTTCCAATTGCAGCTGGAAAAAAAAGGAAGTTGGTGATTCCAATGAATGTAATTCTTCAAGACATATAAGAAAAAAACATTTTGTGGTTTTCTCTCACTTTGGGTTTCCACGTAAAACACTGGTGTACTGTGTATGTGTATGATTGTTCATTTGTTCATTGATCATTATTGGATGATAAGTTTACATTGACATAACAATTGGATTATTTGGTTAAAAATGATTAAATTGCTCTATTACTGATTCACCTCCCCTTTCACTAATCCAATAATTGGTATCAGAGCAGGTTCCTTCAGAAATCAGTTTAACCACTGAAAGATAGATCATGGAAAGAAACAACTTGTATAAAAATTGAATACCACAGTTTGATGAATAAAATTATGCTTTTTGGAGCATAAGGATGAAGACATATATACAGGCACAGGGATTTGAAATTTGACAATCAATTGTAGATGAATACACAACACCAACACTTCCACCAACAAATGACAAAGCAGTGAAACTCGGTCAAAATAATTCCAAAGCCACAAATGCACTTCTGAATGGTCTCAGTGAAACAGTATTCACCAAAGTTGCACATTTTAAATCCACTAAATATATTTGGGACAAGCTTCAAAATATTTATGAAGGAGATACAAAAGTAAAAGCAACAAAGATTCAAACTTACAGGGGTCAGTTCGAACAAATAAAAATGAAGGAAGATGAGAATATTGCAACCTACTTCTTATGAGTCAATGAAATAATGAATGCAATCATAGGATTAGGAGAAGAAATCGAAGAATCTGTAATTGTTCAAAAGGTACTAAGATCTCTTCCTATGAGATTTAACCCTAAGATATCAGAACTAGAAGAAAGATCAGATCTAAACTCAATAAGCATGGACAAACTGCATGGAATCTTCACATCATATGAAATGAGAAATGAACAGGAAAATCCAGATGTAAAATAAGCGGCCTTCAAAGCATCCAAAAGATCAAAGCAAAAGAAAGAGCAACAAGAAGAATATAGCAACAACAATGACATCTCAGAAGATGATGAAGAAGTGGCCAACTTCGTCAAAAGACTGAACAAGGGAATCAACGGTAGGTATAGAGGTAAGATTCCTCTAATTTGTTTTAATTGTGATGGTATTGGTCATTTTGCTAACAAATGTCCTCATAAGAAAAAGAGAAATGATGAGGGTTACTCAAAAGGCAAACAAACATATAAAGGCAAAATAACTACAAAGAATTTTTTCAAGAAAAACTTATGCACCAAAGAAGACATCTCATCATCAGATGAAGATGAAGTCAGTGACAGTGAGACAGGAAGAGTTCTATTCATGGAAGTAGAAGACTCTGATGAAGAAGACTCCGAAGAAGAAGACTTTGAAGAAGAATATGAAGAAGCTAAAGAAGAATATGAAGAAGTCGAAAAAGAAATTGAAGAGGCAGAAGTTGACTTTCAAGAAGAATCAATGTGTGCCATATAAGTTATCAGAAGAGAAAAGAAGAAAAAAAAGAAACTACAAGCATAATTAGACAAGAGCTAAGACACTCAAGAACTAGAACAAATGATCACAAAATTGAAGGTTCAAATAGAAGAAGATAAAATAATTGAATAAGCACTAAAAGAACAACTAGAAGAAAAGGACAAGATCATTGGAAACTTGGAAGCAGAGATTGTCACACTAAGAAAGGATGTTCAAAAGAAAAATATGCATAATAGCTCAAAAGTTTTGGATGACATTATCAACAGTCATACATTATCTCATTTTGACAAGACCAGACTTGGATACAATTAGACAGAAAATGGATCAAGCTCCAAAACAACAGAGCATGAAACATATCCAAAAAGCTATGCAGAAACAATCAAAGGGGATAATAGGATATACAAAGAATATTACAAGGACACTCTTCCACTGAGAAGATTGAAATTTCAGAATCAACAATAGACAGATAGGCCTCAAGAAGAAGAAGGATTCATAAGAGCACCTCCTTTCAGAAGTTCTTCAACTCCCAGGTATCAAACTATATTTTTTGGTTTATGTTATGCATGTAATAATTTTGGACATAAAGCTATGAATTGTAGAGCTAACAACAGGAATAACAACAACTTTGAGAGTTATACACAAAGGGGTTATTCAAGAAGGCCTAGTGAAACACAAAGAAAAAGTTACAACAGGTTTGAATCTTTGAGAAATGAAGTGGAATGTTACAAATATAACAATTTTGGACACATGGCGAAAGAGTGCATAATGACAATCCCTCCTAAAGAACCTCAATAGAATAACAACGGTCACAAAGAGGAACCACATAAAAGGACATGGATAAGAAAGCAAGATCAATATAGCAATGAAGAATTCACACTCGTTCTACAAGCTAAGCAGAAGAAACGTGGTTGGTATGTTGACAGTGGGTGTTCAAAACACATGACAGGTGATAGAGACAAGTTTCTTACATTACGAAAGGAAAGAGATGGATTAGTCTCCTTCGGAAATGATGATTCAGCCAAAATCATTGGAAAAGGCACAATCCTAATTGGGAACAAGAATGAAAAGGCAGAAAATGTTCTACTAGTAGAAGATATGAAACATGATCTTCTAAGTGTGAATCAAATGTGTGACCAAGGTCATAACGTGACTTTCGATTCACAAAAGTGTGAGATAAGAAAAGAAGGTTCAGGGAGATTGATTGCTACAACTTGTTGGGTATGTGTTATATTGTTTACATGTGTGTGTGTGTGGGTGCATCAGATACGTAAATTAATCCCAGATTAAGGGATTAGGGTTTTGGTATCTACGAAATACCTAAAAACATTGTATATATTGTATGGTGAATGGTGAAATTCGATATAATGAAAATAAGAAAGGTTTTCCCGGTTGAGGGTTTCCGGTATAAAATCTCTGTGTACTCTGTGTATGAGCGATTGATTAATTTCTGTATTGCTTAAGAATCTATATGCATTTCTTTACTTCACAGGTTTAAAACTTACACAACTACAAAAACTTCAAGCAACATATATGTGTTAAGTGAAATTGTAAATGAAAAGTGTTGTCTAGGAAAGGAAGATGAAAGTTGGCTATGGCACAAAAGAATGGGTCACATGCATTTTGATAACCTTGTCAAAGTCAGAAAAAGAGAAGCAGTTAGAGAAATGCCCCAGATCACGAAACCAAAAAACACTTTATGCAAGCATTGTCAACAAGGAAAGCAAACAAAGACCAGGTTCAAATCAAAGGAATATTCAACGACAAGACCACTGGAAATTGTGCATACTGATCTAGTTGGACCAACTACAACAAAGGGATTGAAAGGTGAGAGATACTTTATGTTATTAGTTGATGATTACACAAGAATGACTACAATTTTCTTTCTCAAGAATAAGTTAGAAGCTTTTGAAAACTTCAAGATCTACAAGGAAATGGTTGAAAATGAAATGGACTCAAGAATCAAATGTTTGAGATATGATAATGGAGGAGAGTTCACCTCAAAGGAATTTATGGACTACTGCAACAATCATGGAATAAAAAGGAAATTCTCCGTTGCTAGGACACCTCAACAGAATGGAGTTGTTGAAAGAAAGAACATGACAATACAGGAAATGGCTCGAACAATGCTAATGGATTCAAAATTGACAAATATTTTTTGGACATAGGCAGTGCATACAACAGTTCACATTCAAAACAGAGTAATGCTCATAAACAACACTGACAAAACTCCTTACGAACTATGGAAAGGAAGTTCAACAAATGTAAAGCACTTCAGAGTTTTTGGAAGCAAATTCTATATCGAAAGAGAAGATGGAGGAATATGAAAGTTTGACTCTCGCATGGACAAAGGAGTACTTGTTGGTTACTCAAGTACAAGGAAATCATACAAGTGTTACAATCTAAGATTGAAAAAAGTTGTGGAAGGCATCAACGTAACAATTGATGAAACAAGCAGACCAAAATCAAAGGAAGAAAATGAATCAATGAAACAACCCTTAGAAGAAGAAGCAAAAGATGAAAATGAAGTAGAAGAGGAAGATGAAGAGAATCCAATAGAAGCAGAAGAGAAAATTTAGCAAGTGTCTCCAAAGACGCCCAACAAACGAGTACATAAGAATTATCCTTTAGATCAGATTATCGGAAACAAAGATGCAGGAGTTGAGACTAGAAGAAGAATCCGTTCACTAGAACAAACACACCTAGCACTCTTATCTACAATTGAACCAAACTATTTTGAAGAAGCCAACAAGGATGAATTTTGGAATAAGGCCATGGATGAAGAATTGGATCAAATAAAGAAAAAATGACACTTGGGAATTGGTTCCAAGACCAAAAAATAAGAATGTGATCGACACAAAATGGGTTTTCAGGAATAAATTGAATGAAGATGGATAGGTTACAAGGAACAAAGCTAGATTGGTATGTAAAGGATATGCTTAGATTGAAGGAATCGACTTTGAAGAGTCATTTTCCCTAGTTGCCAGAATGGAAGCAATCCATTTGATTTTATCTTATGCATGCTCCAAAAATGTTAAAGTATATCAGATGGACGTAAAATCATCTTTTCTAAATGGGGAACTTGAAGAAGAAGTCTACATTGAAAAACCAGAAGGATTTCAGTTGTCAGAGAACACAGATTATGTGTGTAAATTAAAGAAGGCCTTGTATGGTCTAAAACAGGCTCCTAGAGGATGGTACTCCAGACTGGATAAGTATTTGCAACAGGCAGGGTTTAGAAAAGGAAGTGTAGACATCAACCTCTACATCAAGGTAAGTCAAGGTAATATTTTACTAATTGAAGTTTATGTTGATGATATTATTTTTGGTAGTGATGATGTCAGGTTAAGCAAAAAATTTGCAAAAGATATGCATAAAGAATTTGAAATGTCACTACTTGGAGAACTATCATTCTTTTTGGGACTTCAGATACATCAAAGCAACCAAGGAATTTTTATTTCTCAAACCATTATCACTCCCATGCAAACCAGTTGCAATTTGAGAAAATATGATGATTTGAAGTCTACATATGAAAGGCAATATAGGTCAATGATTGACAGCCTATTGTATGTGACAACATCTAGACTAGATGTAATGTAAGTAGTTGGACATGTGGAACGATTTCAAGCAGCACCAAAGGAATCACATGTATTAGTAGTGAAGAGGATTTTTAGATATCTCAAAGGAACATAAGAGTTTGAGCTATGGTATCCAAAAGGAAAGGATCTATCATTAATTTCCTACACAAACACAGATTGGACAGGTTGTATTGATGACTGATGAAGCACCAGTGGAGTAGCATTCTACTTGGGTGAGTGTTTAGTATTATGGATAAGCAAGAAACAATCATCAATATATCTATCTACAATCGAGACAGAGTATATTTCAGAAACAACATGTTGTACACAGGTTCTTTGGATGAAACAAACTTTGACATATATACAGGTTGAGTATGATGAGCCCATTCCAATATATTGTGATAATACAAGCACCATCAGTATCTCAAAAAACCCGATGATTCACTCCAAGACGAAGAACATTCCAATCAAGTATCACTTTCTATAGGAACATGTTGCAGAAAAGAACATCAGAGTTGAGTATGTGGGAACAAAAGAACAAGTGGAAGACATCTTCACAAAACCACTTCCACAGGAAGCCTTTGAATATCTTCACCAAAGACTTGGATTTATTTCTACTCCAAAATGAATTCTTTTTGAATGCTTAACTTATATGTCTTAGATGTACACAAGGAAGCACCATAAGAGGACAATTCATTCAGGGGGAGCAACCCCGAATGGAAAGATAACTTTGCCATTGATGACAATGGGGGAGAGATTTATCAGATGCAGAGGATAGAGGCATGGCTCCAGGGGGAGCATGAGTGATATGATTTCAGTATTGCATCAGAATGTTGCCATCAATGCCAAAGGGGGAGATTGTTGATTAAGGTTTGTTGTCATTGATGTCAACCCTTGAAGAAATCCCCGTAGCACAAAGGTTTGGGTAATGGACCCAATATTGTTTGATGTAAATATGACTCATTATTGTTTTTTCATGGTTGATAAGAAGTAAATATGGATGAACTCCAAAGTGGTCCCCTTATGGTGAAAGCCCTCACGGGAAGACGCTTTGCGGAGTAAGAGAACCCATGATCAATTGTGGAATAATGAGATGAAGGACAATGAATTTGTCAGGGAAACTATCCTATATGGATAGTTCTTGTCATGCCATTTCCGGTGGTATGTATAATGCCACATAAATCCTCATGGTTAGAGAGTTATGACCATGTGAAGTTGGAGAACCCAATTTTGTTTGATGTATAACAGTATGATTTTTGATATATTTGAAGGTAATACTATTCTATATGGATAGTACATGTCATTACATTTCTGGTGGTATGTGGAATGTCACATAACTCCTTAGGGTTTGAGAGTTATGGCCTTACGAAGTTGGAGGACCCTCATATGTCATCTAGAAGCTCCAAAAGGTCAAAGTAGTCAAAGTGGTTTAAAATATTTTAAAAGGTAAATAATAAAGTGAAGTTATGAGTGTATTATAATTCAAAGTGAATACAAAATAAATTATTTAAATAATAAATTTAATGGAGAAATTAGAAGCGGGTTAACCCTAAAATAAGGAAAGTGGGCAAAGTGACCTAGAAGATGTTTTTAAGGAAACTACTTGGAGAGTATAAATAAAAGGCAAGGCTCTCTAATTTTATTCAACCTTGAGTATATTGAATATCTATAGGTGTATGAGGTAACCAAGGATATCTAATCCAAATTTCTGAGGGAAGGTGAAGAAAAGAAGGCCGAAATGTAAGGAAGGATAAATTCTTTTGATGGTGCTTTCTAAGGTATGTTATTTACATATCATTCACCATTTTCGCTATAAATTTGTTTCTATAATGATTCATATCATGAAATTGATATTCCATTGATAAAACATATCCAAGTATATGTGGTAAAACATTCATCTTGTGGGTCGTCGTATTTTGGGAGTTACACTCTGTGGAAAGTAGGGTTTGTGGCTAGTTCTGAAACTAGTAAAAAACATGTGTTTCAGGTAAAAACATCATAACGTATTCATAGCAGGTCAAAATTCAGTGAGACAAAATGTGTTGGTTAGGGTAGATTCTGTAGTATTCTTTGTAATAGTTTCAGATCAATTCAACAAATATTTCATGCATATCACACTCTACAAGGTCGCTCTCTAGAATAATCCAAAATTTAGCAAGGTATGCCATTTTTGCTATAAATCCTTTTCTGAGAGGTTCCAAGTAGTGAAACATGGAGGAATTGCATAAAACACACTGAAGAAAATTTTATATCAGTTTCATATCTTTATACATTACATGTAAAAAGTTATTATTATTTCAAGTTAGGGTTGTTGACTAATCCAAAACTAGGCATGTGAGACTAAAGAAACGTTTGATGAAAATGCTAGTCTCTTGTTGTTAAAGTTAAGAAAGGTTTGGAAGAATGTGATCATATAAACTAGGTCTATTACAGAGCTACAAATCATATTTGGATGATTAAATTGATGAGGGATTTTGGTTGAGGTACATGGTTGAGACAAGTAGTTGATGAGTTGGCACATACATGAGGTGTATAGTTGATGATGTTGGTACATATTGATGAGTAGTTGAAACATGATTGGTACATACTTGGTACATGGTTGGATGCACTTGTTTATGGTACATGTTGATTACAGGTTGTTTGGTACAAGTTGGTGCATGATTGATGCACTTGTTTATGGTACAGGTTGATTACAGGTTGAGGTATAGGTTGATGCATGGTTCAGATTTATTGGTACAGGTTTACAGCGGTATATCTCACAGTGATAGTGTGACAGTGGTTCCATCATTATACTTCTACTTCAGGGCAGTTGGACGGGGCAAGGACAGGTAGTTGTATCCACCTTCCAGTTGTAGTTGAAGAACATAGGGGGTTGTAGCCTCCTTTTGGTTGTAGCCAGTGAATTGGGGAGTTGGAGCTTCCTTCAGGTTGTAGCCTGAGAAAATAGGGGGTTGGAGCCTCCTTCCAGTTGCATCTGGAAAAAAAAGGAAGTTGGTGCTTCCAATAAATGTAATTCTTCAATACATATAAGAAAAAGCATTCCGTGGTTTTCTCCCGTTTTGGGTTTCCACGTAAAACACTGGTGTACTCTGTATGTGTATGATTGTTAATTTGTTCATTGCTCATTATTGGATGATAATTCTACATTAACATAACACTTAGATTATTTGGTTAAAAATGATTAAATTTCTCTATTACCGATTCACCCCCCCTCTCAGTAATCCAACAACAAGCAACACTAGTATCTCAAAGAACCTAGTGGTGCACTCCAAGATGAAGCACATTCCAATCAAGTATCACTTTCTACGAGAATAGGTTACAGAAAATCACATCAGAGTTGAATATGTGGGCACAAAATAACAAGTGACAAACATCTTTACAAAACCACTTCCAAGGGAAGCCTTTGAGTATGTTCGTAAGAGACTGTTGAAGGAAAATCTCCCTGCAGACAGGTAGATCTCCTCAAAGAGTTAGACTCTTAACTCTAAGACAGAAAGTGCTTATCATGGTCACTAAATTCATTTTAGATCTAGGTGAACTAGTGTGTGAGGAGGAAGGAGAAAAGAAGTACCTTTTACCGGTGTTTGTCCCTTCACGCTCTGAGTTGAGCTCCAAACTTTCGCTCCTCGATAAGCCTTGTAGACAAACAAAGTACGACTACTTCCTACTCTATCAAGATTAGTTTGAAATAGGTCTATCTACTAAAGATACAAATTCATGTGAGATTGAACACGAATTAGAAACAAACAGGCCAAGCAAATTATATTAATGAAGACAAAACATTGCTTACAACCATAGATGAATTGCAGCAGTTTCGTCACGTCCTCCTTGTCTACCCCTTGCTCGAAAGATCCACGATATGAATGATGACAGCTTCACTGATTTCTCCCTATGATATCATAGGTCCCTTGCTTCCAAATCACCTCTGTTCCAACACCACTTATAAGATCATAAGTTTGGTGTGATTCTTCCTTTTTCGTCCCCTTTCACCATGAGAAAACTTGCTTATATAGCCTTGGAGAGGCTTCAACCACTTGAGATATCCTTGGGGAAGTTGAGGATTTTCCTCCTTCAGTTGAGGATCTACCCTAAGATCATGGTTGGACTAGGCATTCGAATCCAACTGCCTTCCAAGAATTAAAGGATCCTTCCCCCATTCATCTCAACAACTTAACTACTGCCCATAATAGGCAACACTCCCTTAAAAGCGCCATCAGAGCGTTGTAGCGCTCCCTAATAGGCTTAAGAGGAGCGCCAACACTCCTAAAGACACCAACACTCCCCAAAAGGGGAAAAGGAGCTTTATAACACTCCCAGACAGTGTAAGGGGGAGCGCCAACATTCCCAGAAGAGGTATAGGGGAGCGCTCCCCTCCAAAAACTTAGTTTTTTGAGTGTTTTCAGATGGAAAAAGGTTCATGAGCCCAGTTAACCTTTCCTCCTCTTCCAAATCAAGTGTTTGACATGTACCAAGTGTCCTCCTGATGTCATTTACAGGCACAACATAGGCATCATGGCAGTATGTTTCCCTGACACTTGCGACACTTGTGAGCAAAAAGTGACACTTGCGAACCTTGTAATGACGACACTTGCGACACTATCAAAGTGAGTATTTTTGATGTGTAACAGATTGCCCCCCAAAGTATGAAGTTAGAAGACAGGAATTGATAACTAAAATACTTTGTAGAATTTCAAGCAAGGGTATAGACGCAGAGAACCTGACAAAAACTGCACACAAACATCCAACAAATATTATGCCATCTTTCAAACCCAAGGCATGCATACCTATACTTGGGTGATCAAGACTTGCAAGATATCGCCGCCATAAAATACACTGCGGATCCATAATTGTATTGATAAAAAGTATAGCCACTGAAAATACACTGTGGATATATACTCCCATGATCTGAACTGATCGTAGCCATGAAGAATACACAGTGGATCTACGAGATGACAAGAAATAGTCATGACCAATACAAAGTGGATCTATGTAACAATATATGTGTCATTGTTCAAAAGAAATTCCATCGCAACCTGGGCAAAGTACATATCAAATTGATCACTCAACCCAGGGTCTTCTTACCGATCCCGATGTAGTACGAATCTAACCATGTGAATGGATGTCCTGATGTCGAACATGGCAGAAACCACTTGATTACTGATCAATCATGTAAACTGTTAACAAGCGTGAGGGAAATCACCATTAATGTCAATGATTCCCAAGGTACTCTAGTACATTCCAACGAATATGAATAGATGAGCCG
This sequence comes from Picea engelmannii, assembly GCA_009831015.1. Taxonomy (NCBI): domain Eukaryota; kingdom Viridiplantae; phylum Streptophyta; class Pinopsida; order Pinales; family Pinaceae; genus Picea; species Picea engelmannii. The sequence goes on along the minus strand of ML808135.1, from coordinate 285,865 downwards.
AAGTCGAATATTCATGGAATCATCCAATCAGAGGTCAATGATGTAAACCCACTATTGAATGTGAGGAGGCCTGCCATTGAGGCATGTAGGTCCCAAAGTACTAATTGGTTTCTAAGTTTAGTTCCTGGATAATGTGTTGAAGTCGATAGGAATAGACTCATCAAAGGAGGGCCTTGATGTATCCCCCATCAACGACATGAAATAGACACAGAGATGTAATTGGTAGATCAAATGAACATGGAATGACATGGGTATTGAGACAAGATATTTGTGATGGCTGACTCTTGAGGCAGATACTTCCCTTGAACACTGAGGCACGACAAGAGAAACATGACATGGACCAAAACTTGATGATGCAGTGGATACTGTGACTTACATCAGGTGACCCAAAGGAGTGAAAGAAACTCAAAGGATTGGCTCAGTGTAGAGGTTCAACGGATTATAATGCGTGCAAAAGACAAAGTGTTGTGTTCAAGGGTGACTCTAAGAGTTACTTGGTAATGTTCTCAAGAAACTACTTGGCTTGCTTACTTCAAAATTCCCCCCATCTAGATAGACGAGTACCTCTTTTTAATTTAACGAGCTCAAGGAGGATAACACATGCTCGATAAAACTCACCTTCGGTAAGTTCCTCTTCCTTTATTTAAAAAACTGGAAGAGGTAAGGGTTCGATCCCATATGGGCCTGCCGATGTTTTGTTTAGCGAGTCCAAAGACAAAAAAATTGAAGGTTTTTCATGATTATAAAGTCTGGAAAAACACTTAAAAGAGAACTCTCTCAGTGCCTTTTTCGTAAAGTAGTCTGACGAGACCAAAAAAGAGATAAACTATTGCTCAACAGACGTTTTCTTCAAATACTTTAACGAGCGTGAAGAGAACAAGGTTCTCGACAATCTTTTCATCTTTAGAGAGTCTGAAAAGAACTTAAAGGTGACTCCAATGTTGTCCTTTTTCGTAATGTTAGTCTCGGGAAAGGAAGCAAGCTCGCTCGACAATATTTTCATGTTTAGAGAGTCTGAAAAGAGATTAAAGGAGACTCCAGGGGGTTCCTTTTTCTTGTATCCATACAGGTCCGAAAAAGATATAAAAGTCTACCCGGATGCATTCTCATGTATTTACGAGCACGAGAAAGAACAAATACTAAGCTCGGTATGCCCCCAGCTTGAAAGCTCGTGGCTTAACTCCAGAAAGATCATCAAAGGCTGGAGACATGCCCTCCAATCTTCAATTCATTCACCGGCTCTAAGGTCATCACCAATGTCTCTGGTAGATGAGAAAAAGGAGAAGGGTGGATGAAAAGAAGGTTCAAGAGAGGTGATTGTTTCATTTTTTAACGAGCTTGACACAGGAAAAGAACTATGCTCAAGACCTCTGTTTCGTTTTTTAACGAGCTTGCCACAGAGAAGAGAAACTATGCTCGTGGTTTCATCTGGATCATGGCTTCCAAGAGGATAATGCTCTGGAAGGGGACCAGGTCAATGGATAAAACATGGTCATGGCCTCCAGGAGATCTTCGCTGGATGGAAGATAATTACTCGAGAAGGAAAACATGTCGAGGGCTGCGATAGGAGTAAGGATATCAGGCTCCAATAATCCTATCAAAGAAATCACCATGTCCACTAGTGGATCCAAATCGTCGGAAGTGGAAAGCATGGAATACGATGAAAAATCAACACCAGGAGGGGAGAGAGATGGTATATCTACCCAAATTTCTTCACGAGTGGGAGGAAAAGAGGATCAGTGATAGTTATTTTCCCGATGTAACTTGTCGATGTGAAGCACATTTGGAATATATTCATCCAAAGAAAAAGTAGGGGAAATGCGATTGATCGCAGACGACAAGGAACTCAACCATGATTGCATCGAGGAAATGTCAGGCGCCAATAGATGTTGGTCATCCGACGAGGGAGAAGTGGATTGGGTAGAAACATATGATGTTTCGGCTGGACTAAGTGGCACGGTGTCACATAATGCATTGAATTCCAAAGGACAAGGTACAATCCAAGGATCAGATGATTCCAAAGATTGATAAGCCACAGTCGAACATATCGACGGTGGCAATGTGATGTGTAGTCGGTGGAAGTGGTGTAGGGAAGGTACCCATGAGGCTAGAATCTTTTAGTAAGCCAACACCAACGCTTTCATACGTGATCTTATGGTCTCCCAAGAAAGGAATATTGTTTGTAGCAGGAATGCGAGCATCGGTCGTGTAGAAATCCAACTGATCAACAGTGACAATTTTTCCCTGGTGAGGAAATTGTACACATCAAAAGACCGATGAGGCAACAACAGTCATAGCATGAAACCAACTTCTTCCAAGTAACAAGTTGTAATCGAGGGGAGCATCGACCACCTCGACATCAACAATAACAGTTTTTCCACCCAATTGGATGGGCAGGGACTGTAAAAGCCCATGGGGATGAAAAACTCTCCCATCGAAGGCACATAACATCATTGGGGATTTTTTGAGTGCTGGTGATTTTAAACCTTTCCAACACGCTAAAGACATGACATAAGTTGAGGCTCCCTCATCCAGAATAGTTCGGTGGATTTGTTGATTGTGAACAACAACATCAATTTGGAAAGCAAGTTGGTGGGAGAGTCGAGACGCATAATTATCCAGGTTAAACATGATCTGATTGGACGACTCAAGATCAACAGCACCAAGAGCGGTCAAGAGCGTTCTATGTTGACTGGGGCAGTGTTGTAGAACTTCTAACACATACATAACACATGGTGCTTGAGCCAAATCTTCAACAATGTTGTCGTTTTGGGAAGCACGTGAACTAGGATTAAAGGTAGCTTTGCGGATAGTGCTCTTAGGAGGATGTAAGATAGATTTGAATGTGGGTTTCTCAATCTAGAGTGGTCCAGACGAAGGAGTAACCGATGGAAGACTGACGGAGGATGATGATGGGTCCGGTAAAGTGCCAACACCGTTAGTGTCTTTTCCCTTGTCAGGGTTACCTGGTGTGTCATAGGCCTTAGAGAGAGTGGTCAAATTAATCCCATTAAACATATAAATATGTGCACTCGACGAGGCCTCATCATTAAGATCGCTAGAACTGTCCCCAGAAGAGGGGGTTTGAGCAACCATGGATTGTTGCTGTGGAAAAGGTTGAGTAAGAACAACGGGTTGTGAATTCCCTTGGAAAATTTTGGCCACTTCATTGTAAAGTGGACAATCTCGAGTATAGTGATCGTCACCAGAAATGATACACGGGAATTTCAGTTTCCGTTGTGGTTTCTTTTCAATAGCAGGTGTTTGATTTTTGGGTTATTCATTATTATTTTTTGATTTATTTTTTGTCTTCTTCTTACCTCTGAATTGTTGTGAAAGGGCATATTGAACTGCATTCACCTCAGAGATCTGAGTTTGGGGGGAGGTAGAGGAGGGTGTAGTCGATTTGGAAAAAGATTGGGTTTTGACGGAACCGATAACACCATCTGCATGAGATGAGGATGATGGGTTAGAAGGATCGGTATTATCTCGAGCAACATTTGGAAGCAAATCATACAAAGTACCAGATTGGGAATAAACCAAGTCTAAGTACTGAGCCCGAGAAATGGATTGTTCGTCTGTGACCGCACCACCCATAGCGACATCGCGAGTGATTGGGGGTAACAGTGATTTAGTAAACCATTCCGCCAAGAACATGTCAGGAATGACTGCCTTGATCATCCTTCATCGTCGCCTCCACTCATGAATATGGTTAGAGATATGCACAGAGTTAGTTTGACGAAGGGAGGTCAAGAGTTCAATACCTGTCTCGTAGCGAATATGCAATTGAAAGTGCATGAGGAAAGACATGGGAAGGGAATTGAAATCATGAAAATAAGCACGTGGTAGTTCAATATACCACTTTGCTACCAAACCGGTAAGCGTTCGCTGGAAAAGATGCAAACGTACAGAATCATCCATGAGGGAGTTTGATGAACACCACAAATGGAAAGTCATCACATGGTTATTCGGGTCTTCACCGAGGTTTTCATCAAATTTTGGAATATCAGAAGGAAGCCTAGCTGGAATGACTGGCCAAACTGATGAATGAGAAATAGGATCATTAGTTAATCGAGACAAGTCTAGGAGATCCATAGTTGCAAGGAACGATAGCTGTCGGTTAATGTGCAAATGATACTAGTATGGCATAGGAACACCAGTAAGACCATAGACTAGGTTAGGTGGATAGTTGTAACCAGTAGGTCCTCCTACATATGGTTTTTGCTGGCTAGGGTAAGAAGGATTCGACGGTGCATGAGAAACATGGGCATAACCCGGTTGAACATTATAGGTCGGGTGATTTATTTGCCCGTGAGGAGGATAAACATTTTGGCCTTGAGAATAGTAAGGAGTAGATCCCAGAGGCAGATACACATGATGCCCATGAAGAGGATAAGACTGTGGTCCCGGAGAACTCCAGGTGGTATTTTGGATGCCGCCCGGATAAGATTGCCCATAAGAGGTTCTGGGAGGGACAGGATTGGATACTCCTCCTAGTGGGTTATTATACAAGTGTCCCCCAACGTGGGGTTGAGTAAAAGTGCCTCTTGAAGATACTCCCTAGGATTGGGAAGGGTTTCCATCAAACGAGGGTTTCCCCCCTGCCAACGGTGGATTTACGACCGCGGTGTGACTGGCAAACAAAGGTTGCCCTCCAGGAGGAGTATGAAAAGGGGGCTGTCCCCTGGGAGGGGTAGGCCCACCATGGAAAGGTAGTCCTCTAGGAGGGAAAGGTATGTTGGATGGTGGTTTCCCTCCAACTGGTTGTGTTTGGACAGCAGGGGTCTGCATTCTCAGGTGAGAAGGTGTCCCAGCAGAATCGTGTGGAACATGTAGCACTGGGGTAAATAACCTGATCGACTGGGTGATTCGTGATTTGACCGGATGGTCTTGGTTCACTAGGAGGGTCATGAGGAGGAAAGGGTTGTCGAATAGATTTTAAATTCTCATAGAGATCACGTCCTGATGAAGTCCTCCATACAAAACGAGTAGGTGTGGGATTGGTTGCTACTGCGGTGCTAGGACGAACAAGAGTTCTATACTCGTCACCAAAGAGTGGTTCCGTGGAGTCGCCAATTTCTGTTGAAGGAAAATCTCCCTGCGGACAGGTAGATCTCCTCAAAGAGTTAGATTCTTAACTCTAAGACATAAAGTTCTTATCATGGTCACTGACTTCCTTTTAGATCTAGGTTAACTAGTGTGTGAGGAGGGAGGAGAAAAGAAGTACCTTTTACTGGTGTTTGTCCCTACACGCTCCGAGTTGAGCTCCAAACTTTCTCTCCTCGATAATCCCCGTAGAAAAAAAAAGTATGACTACTTCCTGCTCTATCAAGATTAGTTTGAAATAGGTCTATCTACTAAAGAGACAAATTCATGTGAGATTGAACACGAATTAGAAAGAAACATGCCAAGCAAATTATATTAATGAAGACAAAACATTGCTTACAACCATAGATGAATTGCAACAGTTTCGTCAAGTCCTCCTTGTCTACCCCTTGCTCAAAATATCCACGATCTGAATGATGACAGCTTCACTGATTTCTCCCTATGAGATCATAGGTCCCTTGCTTCCAAATCACCTCTGTTCCAACACCACTTATAAGATCATAAGTTTGGTGTGATTCTTCCTTTTCCGTCCCCTTTCACCATGAGAAAACTTACTTATATATCCTTGGAGAGGCTTCAACCACTTGAGATATCCTTGGGGAAGTTGAGGATCTACCCTAAGATCATGGCTGGACTAGGCATTCAAATCCAACTGCCTTCCAAGAATGAAAGGACCCTTCCCCCATTCATCTCAACAACTTAACTACTTCCCAAAATAGGCAGCGCTCCCTTAAAAGGGCCATCAGAGCGCTGTAGCGCTCCCCAGTAGGATTAAGAAGAGCACCAACACTCCTAAAGACACCAGTGCTCCCCAAAAGGGGAAAAGGAGATTTATAATGCTCCCAAACAGTGTAAGGGGGAGTGCCAACACTCCCAGAAGAGGTATAGGGGAGCGCTCCCCTCCAAAAACTTAGTTTTTTGAGTGTTTTCAGATGGAAAAAGGTTCATGAGCCCAGTTAACCTTTCCTCCTCTTCCAAATCAAGTGTTTGACATGTACCAAGTGTCCTCCTGATGTCGTTTACATGCACAACATAGGCATCATGGCAGTATGCTTCCCTGACACTTGCGACACTTGTGAGCAAAAAGAGACACTTGCGAACCTTGTAATGACGACACTTGCGACACTATCAAAGTGAGTATTTTTGATGTGTAATAGAGACTCAGAGTAATTTCTACTCCAAAATGAATGCTTTTGAATGCTTATCTTATATGTCTTAGATTTACACAAGGTAGCACCATAAAGAGGATAGTTCAGGATGGGAGATCAGTTTCAGGAAGAGTTCAGTCAGGGGGAGAAACCCCGGATGGAAAGATACCTTTGCCATTGATGACAAAGGGGGAGAGATTTATCAAATGTAGGATAGAGAGTTAAATTCTTGGAGAAAGAGAACAAAGGCATGGTTCTAGGGGGATCGATGGTCATAGGAGGATCATGAGTGATATGACCTTAGTATTTCATCAGAGTGTTTCCATCAATGCCAAAGGGAGAGATTGTTGATTAATTGGGTTGGTTGTCATTGATTTCAACCCTTGAAGAAAGTCTGGTAGAAAATTCTGGTAGCACAAAGGTACGGGTAATGGTCCCATGTTTGTTTGATGTATAATGGTATGAGTTTTAATATATTTGTAGGCAATACTATTCTAGATGGATAGTACATGTCATGCCATTTTTGGTGGTATGTGGAATGTCACATAACTCCTCACAGTTAGAGAGTTATGGCCATGTGAAGTTGGAGAACCCTCATGAGTTATCTAGAAGCCCCTAAAAGGTCAAAGTAGTCAAAGTGGTTACACAGAAGAAATTATTTAAATAATAAATTATTTTCAACAAGAAGTGGTGAGTTTACTATTTATGGATAAGTCAAAGTGGTTGCAAAAGAAATTATTTAAATAATAAAGTTAGTGGAGAACTTACTATTTGTGGAAAAGTGGTTAAGTCAAGTGGACAAGGGTTAGAACTAAAATAAAGAAAGTGGGTTAAGTTCGTTAGAAGGTAACCCCTTGAGGAAGCTACATGAAAGTATAAATAAGAGGCTTAATATCATATTAAAAGGAGAAGAGCGACTTCTTCAAAAGGTCAAGGAATCAACATTTTCAAAGGGGCAGTGAAGAAGATCAGAGGAAGAAAAAGGTACAACCATGGATACACATTCAATCTTTTGATCAAAAGAAAGAAATCTTCGTCTTCTCATTTTTTTTTATATATTCTTTTACACCACTTCTCATATTTTTATGCTTGAGTCCCAGAGTTGGGCACAAGGATGAGTTATTGAGTGTTCTTCTTATATTCTTCTAAGATTTTTTCTTATATTATCATGGAGTATTTGCAGCCACATACATGGCTGTCAAAGATTTTGTAATGATGAGCATCTTTCATGAATAAAACTCCACAAATAATTACTTCAGGGTTGATCTTGACTGTATCTTATAACTTTGAGTCTTAAGTATGAGGTATTTGAGGTTGACCTATTAAATTCTCTTTTGATATTGATTGCAGTACTTTGTTAAAATTATTTGAGACGATCAAATCATTCTCTCCTGTGAAGAAGATATGGATGTATTTATATATTATTAAGAAGATTGTGTGTGATGCTGATCACAATTTAATTATGATGTTGAAACCCTCCTTCAATCATTTCTGATTGTAAAAAGACTTTTGATGCACATAAAGATTGTATTCAGGTTGTTGAAGAACCATTTTATTTCATAATCTCAAGCAATAAATATTTAGGGTTTGCTTCCTAGCACTCTCTTAATCCAAGATATCACAGATATATCTTTTAGCCCAAGATGAGTACCACCTCTTTAAAAACGCAGGAGGATTCATATCCTTGTGAGGTTGTCGTTCTAGTCTTGATGGATCCAAGCGTCAACAAGACTCAGTGACCGTTGATTTATCCTTGTGAATTCTAAGCTATTGATTTATTAATTTTCCTTATATATGCCAAATGAATTGGGGAATAGTTCTCATATCTTGTTTATATGCAAAATGCATTCCCATATCATTTGTGTGTGAAATAGAGAGAACTATGGAACCTTGCATGGCTTGTTCATAATATAGCTTTTAGTTGCCACCTCATCGCCAAGTCCTCTTGCATATCACTTTCCTGGTCATCTGTGTGTCCAATAAATATCATCCAAGTTCCACCCGAGAGTAGGTCCACTTCACTGCCATGTGTCACCCAGGGATAGGTCCACCTCATTACCCCGTGTCACCCAGGGATAGGTCCATGTCATTTCCACATATCCCAATACCCCAAAGGAGAGGGATGGGGATAAAACTTAGGAATATAATGAATAATTTCATGAGATAATATAATTGGAAAACATAATATGTAGAATTGGGGAAATGTGGACTTGCGAGGTTACGAGGGTAGGGTAATGTAGAAAAATCATAAGATCGGATTTTGCATCTGCATTCAAAAGTAAAAAATAAACTAAGTATAAGACTCAATAAAAAAATTGTGTAAAACTCAGTAAAATGACTAAGTTACGGGGGTTTAATTTGCGTAATGCAGATATGGGAAGTGCAAATTGAGTGTTGGGATTATTTGGTGGGGAAAATAACTAAGTATAACTAAGTATGGACTATTGGTAGTAGTATAGAGTATGGGTAGTAGTGAAAATGACTAAGCATGGAAGAGTGTGGAGTAGAGAGGAAGGAAAATGAGGAAATATGGAGAGTAAAGAGGGAGGAAAATGAGGAAAACGACTACGTATGGGGTGAGGAAATGGCTAAGTATGGAGGTATTTCTGAATGCGGGAGAAAATTGGCATATCTTGGGAATATGACGTCTGTTTTAGATTTCATAAAGTGATGGACGAATATGAGGAATAGGGCTATTAAATGAGGACGTGGATACACAAAATTTCCTTTTTCTTTTCTTCTCTTTTTCTTAAAAGAAAAATCATCCTTGTTGGCCTTGCATGAAGAATAACTACAATAATTAAGTTGATTTAAAACTTGTTGGGCCTTCATGATCAACAGGTGAAGGGTATTTGACACTTTCCAAATTTAAATTTTTTTTGGTCTCCGTTTGAAAGAAACATAGGTTCATATATTTACCCCAATCACTTGGTTGATGGGTGTCAGGAAAACACATCAATAAGAGAATATGTGGTGTGATAAATAATTAGAAGATAAAATGAAATTAAGATACTACAAGGAGGTGGTCAACCCTAATTTAGAATATCAAGAGTACCTCTTAGTTTTGAAAAGTGCAAAGAAGAAAATCAAAATTTCTAAGATAAGAACAAAGTCTCACGAGATACATATTGAAATTAGGCATTGGACAATTCCCAAAACATCGCGATGAAATAATTTTCCATCTTCGTGACACTAAGAGGGTTGAAGATGAAAAAACATTCCTCTTAGATTGTGATGCCTATTCCCAAATTACATCCCAATTTTAAAATATTTGCTACAATACAAACCTTCCTAACCTCCTAAGTCATCAAAACTATGGTGATCTTGAAACACTTCTCTCATCCTTTTTTAGCATAGAAATACATTTTTAAAGAAATAGAAGTAATCATAGTGAAACACTTCTCTCTTAAGGTTCGATAGATCAATTTGTCTTAGTGGATGTTAATCATCACCATCATCATCCTATTTCACTATGAAGCAAAGGATGAGGTGGTCTCCAAACCCTTACTTTGGAGACATACAATTGAGAGCCTTCATGTCTTGCCTGGAGAATGACAGGACTAGATTCTCTGCAACAAAGCACTGTGAAGCTGAAGAAATGAACGCATAGCTACAAATAAGAGGTGAAGGATCAAGACTTGATGAATTCTAAAGGAACTACATCGAAGTTATAATAGACCCACTCACCCATCCAATGTTAGAGAGGAAGAATTTAGAGGATGAAACATAATGCAACACATTCATCAACACTTATGGGGAGGAAGCTGTTAGCTCCCAAAATGAAACTGTCCTTTTGGTCGAGTTTTGAGGTGGATAGCATGGCTATTGGTAGTTTCCTCAATTCATTTTTGAGTTTTTTCTAGCTGCAAAACTTAAGTTTTGGTTTTTGTCTTAGAAAATAAGATGACCCATAAAAGTCTTCTTTTCAAAATTTTCATAATTCACTTTCAATAGCTAACGTGTGTCCAAAAGATGAGTGTTAGCTGGTGAAAGTGGAGACTTTCAACAGCTAAGGAGCGTCTCTCATAGGTCTGTGCGCTGGTGAAAGTGTTCAATTCCAAAATATCCAAAGAAGCATTGTCGCGGGTTGTGTGCTGGTGAAAGTGAAGACTTTCCACAGCTACGGAGCAGTTCTTCAGGATCGTGTGCTGGTGAAAGTGAAGACTTTCCACAGCTAGGGAGCAGTTCTTACAGGATCGTGCACTGATGAAAGTGAAGAATTTCAACAGCTAAAGGGGGTTTTCCATAGGATCATGCGTTGGTGAAAGCGGTAAGTATCAACAGCTAAGGGGCGTTTTCCATGGGCCGTTGGCTGGAGAAAGCGGGAATCACGTGTGTGTTATCCATGTTTCTAAAAGCTAATGATGATACGATCATCCCACGTCATGCAAATCCAAATCATGCGCTGATGAAAGTGGGTAATGATGGAGATTCCGTTTTTCACTTCAAAATAGGATTACGATGCGGATCTTGTTCAGTGACGCATACTGCACACTCATGGCGTCGGAAATGGTAATTTCAAATCCAGCAACTCAGGTACAGAGGCTGTACTGCCGGGCTGACAACATCAAATCAGATCATTTCTTCCATATCACACATTGTTCACGAAGGTTTGTTAAAGTTTCAAATGTTTCAAAATAGAGCCAATTCTCGAGTTCTTTCAACAACGCAAAACCTCGGCTCGAACAACAGTTGCAGGGGTTGATATACAAAATTGTTGGGGTTTTCAAGCTACAGAATGGCAAGGAGACGCAGTGGTTCTTTACTCAGGAAAGAGCTAGATAGCCTATATTTTTTACAGACACATCCCGAAGTCCAGAAGCATTTTTCAAACGTAGGGTGTATTGAATTCGTTGAGAGGTTGCAAAATGGTTGCCACTAGTCTACAACAGAAGCTTTTGCCAAAAAATTCGATGGGAATAAGGGTCGTGTTGGGTCCTTGGAAATCATAGTAGATGAAGCTGCTATTGCTGCAGCAACCAGCCTACCAAGAACGGGCCAAAGTTGGTTCAAAACCACTGCCCCTAAAAATTTGAATTTCAGAGCTTATTTGAAAGAAGAGTTCAGGCACAACGCATGGAAAAAGGGTATGTCGGTTTCTTATCTAGAGGAGGAATGGCAGGAGCTGTTTAAGGGCATCCAACTCTACATTACCTCGGAGGGCAGGTATGAAAAACTCATGATGTATCACTTCAAAATCCTGGACCATTTCACAGGCAAGACTCTCCTAAATTTACCTTTTTTCCTACATAAGAGTTTAGCTAAGGTTTGCAAGAAGATTAGGTCTCAACCCTTGAGCATGAAGAATACTCTGTGCCACTTCGGCCTCATTAAATTGATCATTATGGAGGAATTAAAACAATAGGGAAGGAGTTGGGAGAATTTTCTATTTTGGGAGGGTTTTGAAACACAGACTCAGCCTGCAAATGAACAGAGGAAAGGTTCAAAGAAATAGTTGACTCCTCAAAGTAGTTCAAGGAAGAGGAGGACCCTGCCAGGACCTCCAGAATACAAAATTTCTGGAGTGAAGCCCCACAGGTCGAAGAAAAGGTTAAGCTTTGAGACCACTATAGAACAACCCATAGAGAAACTTACAGAGAAGAGAACCAATATATTAAACTTACCCTATACAGATTCAGAATCAGAGCAACAAGATCAATGCCCTGTCACCAAGAGTCTTGAGCAGTCAACTGAGTGTGCACAAAACTATGAGACCTTCACTCATACAGAGGAAGGAGAAACATAAAAAATCTCCAAGTCAAAGAAGTCTCAGAAAATCAAGCATCTGAA